>JZKD02S1674980.1:74453-85719 GCA_000966675.3 Picea glauca
AAATTGTATGAGCCTCCTTTGATTGATGATCAAGGAGAGCATGTTCAGATTCCTTCTATAGATGATTTTTCCCCAAAATATCTTACAGAATTGCATGAAGACACCATCCTTGACAAGAGAGTGCGAACTTCAAAACGAGGAAATGTGGAGTATCTTCGAGTTGGTCTTAAAGGTACAAATCCAAGCAAAGCCAAGTGGATTGAGGTTGGAAAGGTGAGGGAGCTACACCCTCATCTTCAGATAGACTGAAAATAGTCTTTTGGAGGTCCAAAAGCTTTCCAATGGGGAGGTGTGATCAGGGGATCAAATTTTGCTAAAAAATTCAAAGTGCTCAGAATCACTTCAAATCAAACAGGAGCGTAGGACTCATTGTTACGAACCCAACACAACTTGTTTGGGTTCAAACGAACGTCGGGAGCGAGAGATATCGCGTTCTGTTCAAAATGACAAACAGGCAAAAAAAAGGGGTGCTGACTGTATAGTCCGTACAGTCTGTACAGACGCTGATATGGCAACCCGTACGACACGTGGCAGGCAACTTTTTAGACAGTTGGCAAGTGACATGGCTTGTTTGCAGCAAATGGAATGGCGACACGTGGTCCAATCAATGGCCGCCACGTGTCCCCTATATATTGGTTTAAAATTTATTTGGAGTCCACTGGATTCGACCCCGTGACCTCCACCCGCGCACAAAGCTTTGGCAAAGACCAGCAACCAACACGCCACCATAGTGTTTCTTAACACTATATGGTGCGGATTTTATTTGAATTCAAATGTTGTAAGTTTGGACGGGGGGTCGGGCTGGGGCCTAGCCCCAGCCCGTGGTTATGTTATATTGTAATATGGCCACGATTTAAACCTTTGCGCGCACATTCAAAACTAAACCTCAGTCGTATGTGTTGTAATATGACAATGAGCACGCGTATGTGTTTTAACATAGCCCTTTTAATATAGCCCGCGGTCACATATTTGTTGCCATATGACCATTTTTATATTGTGACGCACGCACAGGTATGCGTTTGGTTTGGATTTAAATTCGGTTCAAACGATTATGTAAACTCTTGGCCCTTATTTTTAAACGTGCGGTCACATGGGTCATATGACCTTGCCCTTGACGGTTAGGGGCTAGGTGCGTCCATAACCGTCCTACAGTTTGCACGGTTCACACGATTGCGCCCGGTGCTAAGTTTTTACACTTAAATATGCGTGTGGGTTAGGTTGAGCCAACAATGGTGCGTTTTGTAGATGCAGAAACAACAAGTTTGAAGGGGGGACTTCCAGGAAACCTATCTTCTTCGATTTTTGGCCAAACGAGGTGCCGAAAAAGCCCAGCTAAGGGTTTTTGGACGTTCTGAAGCCATTGGAGCAGTCTATTTGGCATTTTGAGCATTGTAAAGGACATTTTTTAGCACTTTGAGCAAATAATACAAATGATCCATTGGAAGCTACACCAGGAGATGTAGCCCAAGAGAGGGGTGAGCTCCTTTATCATTTGTTGTGTTATGTGTTTTTTGTTCACTGATTTTATTGTTGTTTATATGCATCTTGAATGAGTAAATCCTATTAAAGTTGTGTTGAAAAGTTGATCCATTTGCATTTTAACACATAAAATTTTAACTTGCAAATATTTTCAAGAATACAAGTCTTCTTCATTTTTAGATCAACCCTCCTAGTTGAAACCCTAGCTAAGAGAAGCATGCCTTGGGGAGTAAAAGGGTTTACACCCCCAAGGAAGTAGCCTATCTATCTTCTTCACATTCTCTTGACTCAATTAACCCTTTATTAAAGGCACTAGTGATTTACTTATTGCATGGGATAAATAAATTGTTGCCTTGGTAAACGCACAAATTTCAAGTTTTGAAGTTATCTCTTTGGATAATGATCTTGATGCCTTGGGGATTCTTCCTCCCTTAGGGTGTCCTCTTTCTCCCACAAATTATTATTTATGTTGTAAAACTAACCTACAGTCATTACGGTTGCTTTAAAATCTAACCCTAACCGCTAATATCTCACAAACTAACCCTAGACTAACCCTCTAACTTTGCTAGTTTAACCTACTAACCTAGGTGCCTCTATTGAGATAGATTTTTGCACTTTTGATGGTGAGATTTGATGTTGTACTTCATTCAATTATACAACCATAAGGTTGATATACTTCTACAAAAATTTACTTTTATGACAACCATCTTTATTGAGTCTTGAAGTGTTATTTTCGGTCCACATTGGTTACCAATTTTATTGTTGAAATTGCTAACTATTATAGACCTTTTACTTGTTGATTTGGATGTAATATATTACTGATATAACTGCTACAAAATAGGGACAACAATATTAACTTGCTAATCCACTTGATATATTGCTTTGCATTTGGCTTCTTCTTGTGTCTTGGGCAGATACAATCATCGGGCTAAGAAACACATCATTTGGGGCGACATTACTTGGTCAGCAAGGCATCTCCCTTTTCCTATTTTTCACTTAGTACACTGACTTCTAGGGGCCTATCTATTACCTTTTCCTTTCCCCTTTCCTTTCCCCTAGGGTCTTCGGGATTGCCTCCCTAGAGTGACCCAGACACCCTTAAAGTGTGGGACCTACATCAAGGTGACATTGGGTGTAGGATTCCTAAGTTGTAGCAGTTGATTTTGTGGTTGGGTCGGGATTTTCCCAACCTACAACTTGTGTTATAACACTATCAATCCATAGGAGCTAGAAAATGAGGCTCTTACTTTATCTACTTTGTCACCTTGAGGCTCATGCCTGTGTTGGGATCTATGCTTGTCAGTATCTATCACAATCCTGAAAATAGATATGGAAACCAATCTTGACTACAAAATATGTTGCAGCTTTGGTATTCTAGGGAAATTTATGACATTGAAACTCTGTATAGTTTAGTTGGAGCTAGAATAGTAAAAATAATCCTCTCGATTTATCTCGTTTGTCACCTTGAGGCTCATGCCTATGTTGGTATCTATGCTTGAAAGGATCTATCATAATCCTCAAAATAGATATGCAAACCAATCTCGCCTGCAAAATATGTTGCAGTTTTGGGATTCCAGGGAATTTTATGACATGGAAACTATGTATAGTTTAGCCAGAGCTAGACCAGTAAAAAGAATCATCTGTGCGACAAGCCATCTATTGTTCCAATAGGTAGCTCTTTTAACTCTATCCATTTCTTTATTTTTATTGTTTTCCATTGATATATGATAGTAGACTAAACTTGACACTGGTTCAGGAATTCCGCAAACATTTTCTCAATAACCTCCTCATAGGCGGTTAGATTCACAAAGAAACTCGCAGCCATGAAAAAAAGCAAGAACAACAAGATAAACATTTACTATTGTTACAACCACAAATATTTGGTGTAGAGTTCACAACTCATTTTAGTTCAATGACATCTCATCTCTTTGCGGCCAATGTGGTATCCCTATATTCAAAATTCATCATTTTTTCAATCTTTTCATGTATCAATACCTACTCCAACCCATCCAGCTGCTCAGTAGACTGCACAACCATCCACATCTATCCCCTGTTAGAGGTGGAGATCAACAATCATGCCCATTATTTCTTCCAGGGCTTATACCAGGAATGTTTTTCCAAATGCAAATAGGAAGCAGATGTCGTACACCCCTTTTATCCCTCTACATTTTTTATGGTGATTCCTCTGCTTTCATATACCCTTGAAAGAGTTATAATTTTTTTTGAAGTTAATCGTTAAGAGAGATAGACAAGAGGATGATGGAAGGGAACTAACCAAGTTGTACATGTGGTGATTGTATTTCACCTCCCTTCGCTTGATATACATGTTGTAATGTAGATATTGGTACACTTCTAGATGGAAGCCAGGATCAACTATAGTACATGAAGGATGTGGATTGGAGTTATTGTTGAATGTATGGTTTTACATCCAAAGGTTGACTGTGACATGTTGACATGAAGAGAGAGCGTGCTTGTTTAGGGTTTGACTAGGGTTCACCCCCTGCCTGTCAAGCGTGGTCATTCAACTAGGAGACTGAATGCCAACATGATATACTTCACACAATTTTGAGTGAATGGATACACTCATTGCGATGGTTATTTCACTTAACACCAATTCATTCAGACCTTGCAGGCCATATCAATACCACTTCCATAGTATAATTTGATACTTGATTCATGGCATACAAATATGATAACATAATGATTCGTGCCCTTCATGGACATATGTGGTTTCAAACAAAGCTCATTCGACTTGATGGATTTCCAACATTCGGTGGTCCGCATTCCATGACATAAAAACTATTTGAGAAGGATTTGAGGATACATTTCTCTGTTTCCTCTGGTGATGCATTCTCCACTTGTTTATTAGACAGAGGAGGAGATGTGAGGTTAAATCCTTTTCCTTCCCTAAGGGTTTACCAGTAGAAGGGAATCTCAAGTTTTGAAAGGTGATGGTTGTGGATTCAAACATGGAATTTGGAATGAGGGTTAAAGTTTGTTTTTCCCCTATTTTTAATTCTCAATTAGCTTTTGGGTTCTGTGAGGAAAAAAAAATGTCATTGCAGATGCAGGGTTTCTATCTACCAACAAATGTCATTGAAAATGTTGATTTCTCTCTAATATTGTTTCTTGGTATCCCTCCTTTCCATGTCCTTGACAAAGGAGGTCTTGCTCCCCCATCTCTCCAACCCTCTCTCCCCTTTGTATAAAGTTGACTGATCTTTTGAAGGTCAAAGTGTCCATGTATTGAGAGGTGGATTTCTATTATTTGGAGAATGGGGTGTGGAAGTTATTCAATAGAGTAGGGTTATTGATATCTCTCTTCCTTGGAGGTCCCCAATATTTCTCTAAATGCTTGTTGGTCAAAACTATGGATCCCCTCTTCTATTCCAAAATTCGAATTCTTTTGGACCTTGGCCCATGAAAAGATCGTAACTAGTGATACCCGATCAAAATATTCAAGGGACAAACAACAAATCTGGAACTGACCAAAAATAAAAGCATTATCTCGATTAGAGAGACCATCTTTAAAAATTTCTCTGGAAATTTATGGAGTCTAGATCTAAGCGACAAGAAAATGATGTGGATGGAGTCATTCATACTATGGATATAATCTCAAACAAGTGGACATGCACCTCCTCCTCTCGTTCTCGTTTCCCCTGGCATTGACATCGGTATATATGAGCAAGAAATAGCCTTAAAAAACTAGCAACATAGACCGAATAAAATTGAACAATCTTTAACTAGACAACAAGGAGATAAAAGTGAGCAACAAATACATCATGAGAGTGAAGCCATTGATTTATCTTTATTCTTAGCATCTTATTCACATGTACTTGTTATGGATTCTTCCATCCTGACACCCCACATGATAATGTGACTTATATCCCTTAATATTGGCAGAGGGGGAACAACCTTTTTCTTATCCTTCTCTCAAGGTTAACATAACACTGTCATATCACGAGGATGAATGGTCCTTCTCCTTGCTCGACCATGTTGGATTGAGGTAAAGTGACCACATTTATTTGCCCTCTTGTACCCATGACATGTGTGATTTCTTTCAGTTGCCACTTGTGAAGCCTCCCTTCTTTATATTGTTCTCACTATCTTGTTACCCTTTTCATTAGAATTTGATACATTTGATCAATTAGTTGCGTAATAACTATGAATCAATTTTAGCAAACTTGTGAAAGAAAAACATCGAAGTTGATGTTTTTGGGAGTTCCATATCCCAAATTTTGGTTTCTTGTTGTTTATAAACAATTTTCATTACATCTCTCTCTCTGATATAGAACATGCAATCTGAGGGGTATCCCTACATCACAAGTTTCATTAGAATATATATCCTTTCCCAGATCCCAGGGGTATTTATTTACCAAATTAGTTCGAGAATAACACCCGACCTCCTCCTAAAATTCATGTCATTTGAGCAAGGCAAAACATAGAAAGAATGGAACTCGGTACTCCCCATCAACCTCACAAGTGAACCAATGCCTAATTGACATGTATTATATTTTTATACTAATAAATAAGTATCACCATTGTAACTTATCCTATATAAATAACAATGCGTTTTCAAGATATCTAATATTGCGGTGGAAAAATTCATATGTTGCAGAAGTAAAACAGAGTAAAGGAAAATATCATTTTCATTCCCCAGTGCACTATAGGGTGAACCTTCCTACTAAATGTCGGCTTTGTCCATGATATATTCTCTAGAAGGGATACTTCACATAAGAAATTGTGGCAACTGTGTTAATTTAATTAGTGGAATTTCTGGGTGTTTGCCAATGATGTTTTCTTTGTAATAAGCTATGATGATTAGTGCAATGTGCATTAATCAGTGGAATACCTCTTTAGCTTTGCTTCAAATTAACATGTGGGGGTCTGTATTTTTTTTTTTTTTTATCTTTGCTTCAGATTAATACTTGGGAGTTTGTATTTCATTCTATTTTATTGATGTTAAAGCCCAATTTTGGTATTAACTTTAACTGTGTTTTGTTTCATCAATGGTTTAACGCTACCTATCAATCCACATGAACTAGAAAATGAGGTTCTTGTTTTATCTCCTTTGTCACCTTGAGGCTCATGCTTGTGTTGGGATCTATGTTTGCAAGTATCTATCACAATCCTGAAAATTGATATACAAACCAATCTCCACTTCAAAATATGTTGCAGTTTTGGGATTCCATGGAAATTTATGACATTGGAACTATATATAGTTTAGCTGGAGTTAGACTGGTAAAAATAATCCTCTTCCTTTATCTCCTTTGTCACCTTGAGGCTTATGCATGTGTTGGTATCCATGCTTGCAAGGATCTATCACAATCCTCAAAATAGATATGCAAACCAATCTTGCCTGCAAAATAAGCTGCGGGTGTAAATAATTTTTTCTTGGAAATATTTCCTAGATTTTACTACTAGCAGAAACTTGGGTGTCTATTCTGATGAAAGTGAAATGTTTCTCGTTTTGTTTTTATTTCAAAGCCAAATGTCCAACCTTTTTCTCATCTTGGTTAGGGTTCTATTTATGAAGTTTTAATGTAAACATGTTCAATAAAGTTTTAGTGTAAACATGTTCAATTAATAATGTTCATTGATAGACTTGTGTTTCATCAATGAATATAAAAAATGTTTGACATTTAATTGATGACTACACTTATCATGTTTGATCAGTGACAAACTTGTGTTTCATCACCAAATGTGAAAAATGTTTGGCATTCTTTTAGACATATTGTGCTTTGAGTTTAGTTGAGTAAAAAAATATGCTTATTCATGAATTATATATCACAAATGTATTCATAAATTTACACATTGTGCTTTGAGTTAGAGATGAATACAAAACAAAGCTTATTGGTAAATTATATATCATAAATATATAATACTAGCACAGCCGCAAAGTGGTTGGTGAACGCCAAAAGGCGATGCCAAAGCTTCATCCCCGATAGCTAAAACGCACAGACAGTTGAAACGCACATAGAGTTGAAAAAATCTAAAAGTTAATTTCAAATGTGGTAATTCCAAAGGTTAATCAGTTAAAACGCACATAGAGTTGAAAAAATCTAAAAGTTAATTTCAATTGTGGTAATTCCAAAGGTTAATTAGTTAAACGTGGCAATCATATGGTGGTACAGTAATTTCTTAATATGATTAGGTAAATGTTAAAAAGTAAACAGGTTAACTGATGCATTCAAAAATACAAGGAAGTTATGAAGAGTAAATCACATTCATTGATTTGGGAGGACGACTAAGAATATGCCAGCATCTTTAATTGTTAGCCATCAGATTAGAATTTTAGATTAAAAGGTGATTAAGTGTGCCCATCTCCAATAGGTATACGTCTTTCGGCGTAAAAATGTATTGGAATATAGTTAAAAGTTATATCATATTAAAAAATATATCATAAATATATAATAAAATGTGTTGGAATATTGTTAAAGGTTATATTATATTAAAAAATGGCTGAATGTATTTAATATGATATTATATTAAATGGAACATCGTAAATATAGTATAAAAAATCTATAATATCAAGTAACGAGGGAAATCTACAATATTACCAAGAATTTAGGTTTTTCTTAGATTTTTAAGTGATTGGGTGAAATATTAGGTTTTTCTTAGATTTTTAAGTGATTGGGTGAAACATTTCATTAAGTAAATTTTAATAATTCCATCTTATTTAAATTTGACAGGAGTAATTATTAATAATTTAAAAGAAATACATGCTTTAAAGAAATGTTTATAATGGAAATGAAGTTTTTAAGAGTGGAAGGTAACATTTAATTTATTAGTTTGAAAAATAATACAAGAAATGACTTACAATGAAGTATAGATTATTTTAGCTTTAATAATTCCATCTTACCTAAATTTGATAGGAGTAATTATTAATAATTTCAAAAAATACATGTTTTAAAGAAATGTTTAGAATGGAAATGGAAATGAAGTTTTTAAGAGTGAAAGATAACATTTAATTTATTAGTTTAAAAAATAATATAAGGAATGACTTTACAATGAAGTATAGATTATTTCAACATTTTTGAGATATTTTAAATGTTTAGAATGGAAATGGAAATGAAGTTTTTAAGAGTGGAAGATAACATTTAACTTTTTAGTTTGAAAAATAATACAAGGAATGACTTTACAATGAAGTAGAGATTATTTCAACGTCTTTGGGATATTTTGAAACAATATTAGAAATCAAAGATAGATAGTGTTGACATATTGATAAACAAAAGTGCAAATCTAAGTTTACCTTAATCAATTATGGTGGTTATCTAAATTGATTAATGAAAAACTTAGCATTGGTATTTAACCTTGATTGAGAAAAACTTGATCTAGGTCAATATTTATAGATAAGTAATTCAATTTAGGATGATATACGAAGGTCAATCAAGGATTACCTCAATTGGCCAACTTTGATTTGAGGTAAATTGTATTTATGATTATGATTGTTTGGCTACTTCTTAAAACATTACACGATGGATGTTTCAATTATGGTCAATCTCAATCCATAAATTCCTAATCTTGATCAACTTCAATTTGGATCGAGAATTAGATCAACTTTTTTGGTGGTTAAGCATCTTTTATTTAGGATATCATTAATTATTGTCATTCACAATTAACAACTTATGGTAATTTATTAGGTCAAATAAATAACTCCAATGGTTAGCTCAATCGACGAATCCTTTAGTCCACAGGGAGGCCATAGGTCTTAGTTCAAATCCTTTAGTCCCTCGGGGTTATTTGCTACCATTATGATTGGTGATTGAAAGATTTTCCTTCAGAAAAAATGATCCAAAACAAATCTTATATTTTTAACTAAATAATATTTGTTTAAATTTCATTTAAAGAGAATATTTTAATTAACTTTTGAAATAGTGGTGATTGAGATATCATTAGAGAATAGAGAAGATCAGTTTGCAAAATATTAATACCATAAAATGGTATTACATTTATTTATATTTAAAGAGATATTATGGTGTGGTAGGATTTAAAGGATACTATAAAAAGGTAATTAATGTTAATGTATAATATCAAAAGTTTTTTTTGTTTTGTTATATTTAGTGTAAAAAAAAATATATGGATAAAACCATAAAAAAATAAATTATTTGTATGAAGTTTAATTTGTTAGAGTATAATAAGAAACAAAGTAGTAGGAAGAATAAACATTGTTCCATATTGTGGAACATGAAGAAAATTAATTTATGCACGATGATGGATGATTTTTCCAATGGACACCAAACCAATTTATATTAATTTATACATTTTTTTTCTAAACTTTTAAATTTTCATCAATATTTATTACTAAGTAATTCAATTGTCAATATTAACATATTATAAACTTATGACATGATTATCATAAAAGGTAATTTGAGAGTTAGTTGGAAAAAGTAAACCTAGTTTTAACCTTCTATATAGAAGGGGTGGTGGCATAGTTGCTAATTGTGATAAGACTCATGGCAATCTTAAAGAATCACAAGTTCAAGAGTTCGAGCCGCTCTTGCTCCATTTCCATTAATATTTACCCTCTTTGAGAGGCAAAACCCAATTGCTCTGTCATGCATATTATCCTAAATAATTTCTACTATTTATTTTAAATAATGCTAAAAAGAGGTGGGATTCAATTGGATTACATAGATATGACAAATTTCACTTTAGGGAGTCTAAGCTACTATAATGGGAACATGTAAAATATGTTTCCTTCTATCCTCTCTGTTAAGCGTTTAAACTTTTTGAATTCAATATTCTAGACAACCTACGTAGTTTTTTAGGACTTGGTTTTAAATTCTAAAATTTGTTGCCTTCTATCCTCTTTGTTAAGCGTTTAAACTTTTTGAATCCAATATTCTAGACAATCTACATAGTTCTTTTATAGTTCATTTAGGACTTGGTTTTAAATTCCTAGAAGTACTTGGTTGTAGGTTATGCTAGTTTTATTTTTTTTAATTTGCAATGTAAAATGTCTAAAACAGAACACCCAATGCATATAGGTACTTATAAGTATTGTTAATACCAAAGAGTGAGAATTAATTTTTGGATTGGTATCAATATTGATATTAGAGCAAGGAAATAAACTTTTGGATTTTCATTGATATTGGTATCAAAGTAAGGGAGCTAATGTTGTATTGATTTTGATGGTATTACTGAAGAGACTTAACAAGATTGTAATTAAGAAGGCATCTCAAAGACAACAATGATGTAAATGTGACAAATGGAAGTAAAAATACCTCTAGTTAAGGAGACATCATAAAGCCAACAATGATGTGAAGAGAGTAAGGAGTCAATAACCTTGTAATTAAGAAAGTATAAAAATGACAAAGACAACAATAGGGGATCAATAAGCTTGTAATTGAGAAGGCATCACAAAGACAATAAACAATGATGTTAGTACCAAAGTAAGGGAAGAAAGTTAAACGCTAGTTTTTTAATTCATATTTTTTTTAGTGTATATTATTTCATAATTACCCTTGTATTTTATATTTCAAAACAATTCATATTGTAAGAATCACATAAAATTCGGTGCTTGTAGATTGTGTAGTGCTTCTCAAGCTACATTTTTTAACATTTCAACATTGTTCCCCATGTAAGATGACTACACTCTTCATTTTCTCTCTTTCATTTAATTTTTAAGATAGAGAGTCATACCGATGTGAGAAATAAATCTGAAAAAGGGACATTGGCCGATAAAAAATTGGTGTTTGTGGTGAATTGCCTAAGCTGTAATTGTTTTTTTATGTTTCAACATTGTTGTTAATGTAAAATTATTATTATTATATATATATATATA
>JZKD02S1674980.1:88859-120415 GCA_000966675.3 Picea glauca
TGAAGAGAGAGCGTGCTTGTTTAGGGTTTGACTAGGGTTCACCCCCTGCCTGTCAAGCGTGGTCATTCAACTAGGAGACTGAATGCCAACATGATATACTTCACACAATTTTGAGCGAATGGATACACTCATTGTGATGGTTATTTCACTTAACACCGAGTCATTCAAACCTTGCAGGCCATATCAATACCACTTTGACAGTATAATTTGATACCTGATTCATGGCATACAAATATGATAACAGAATGATTCGTGCCCTTCATGGACATATGTGGATTTAAAAAAAAGCTCATTCGGCTTGATGGATTTCCAACATTTTATGGTCCGCATTCCATGACGTAAAAACTATTTGAGAAGGATTTGAGGATACATTTCTTTGTTTCCTCTGGTGATGCATTCTCCACTTGTTTATTAGACAGAGGAGGAGATGTGGGTTAAATCCTTTTCCTTCCCTAAGGGTTTACCAGTAGAAGGGAATCTCAGGTTTTGAAAGGTGATGGTTGTGGATTTAGACGTGGAAATTGGAATGAGGGTTAAAGTTTGTTTTTCCCCTATTTTTAATTCTCAATTAGCTTTTGGGTTCTGTGAGGAAAAAAAAATGTCATTGCAGATGCAGGGTTTTTATCTACCAACAAATGTCATTGCAGATGTTGATTTCTCTCTAATATTGTTTCTTGGTATCCCTCCTTTCCATGTCCTTGACAAAGGAGGTTCTGCTCCCCCATCTCTCCAACCCTCTCTCCCCTTTGTATCAAGTTGATTGATCTTTTGAAGGTCAAAGTGCCCATCTATTGAGAGGTGGATTTCTATTATTTGGAGAATGGGGTGTGGAAGTTATTCAATATAGTAGGGTTATTGATATCTCTCTTCCTTGGAGGTCCCCATTCTTTCTCTAAATGCTTGTTGGTCAAAACTATGGATCCACTCTTCTAGTCCAAAATTCAAATTCTTTTGGACCTTGGCCCATGAAAATATCGTAACTAGTGATACCAGAGCAAAATATTCAAGGGACAAACAACAAATCTGGAACTGACCAAAAATAAAAGCATTATCTCGATTAGAGAGACCATCTTTAGAAATTTCTCTGGAAATTTATGGAGTCTAGATCTAAGTGACAAGAAAATGATGTGGATGGAGTCATTCAGACTATGGATATAATCTCAAATAAGTGGACATGCACCTCCTCTTCTCGTTCTCGTTTCCCCTGGCATTGACATCGATATATATGAGAAAGAAATAGCCTTAGAAAAAACTAGCAACATAGACCAAATAAAACTGAACAATCTTTAAATAGATAACAAGGAGATAAAAGTGAGCAACAAATACATCATGAGAGTGAAACCATTGCTTTATCTCTATTCTCAACATCTTATTCACATGTACTTGTTATGGACTCTTCCATCCCGACACCCCACATGATAATGTGACTTCTATCCCTTAATACTGGCAGAGGGGGAACAACCTTTTTCTTATCCTTCTCTCAAGGTTAACATAACACTGTCATATCACGAGGGTGCATGGTCCTTCCCCTTGCTCGACCATGTTGGATTGAGGTCAAGTGACCACATTTGTTTGCCCTCTTGTACCCATGACATGTGTGATTTCTTTCAATTGCCACTTGTGAAGCCTCCCTTCTTTATAGTGTTCTCATTATCTTGTTACCCTTTTCATTAGCATTTGATACATTTGATCAATTAGTTGTGTAATAATTATGAATCAATTTTAACAAACTTGTGAAATAAAAACATTGAAGTTGATGTTTTTGGGAGTTTGATATCCCAAATTTTGGTTTCTTGTTGTTTATAAACAATTTTCATTACATCTCTCTCTCTCTAATATAAAACATGCAATCTGAGGGGTATCCCTACATCACAAGTTTCATTAGAATAGATATCCTTTCCCAGATCCGAGGGGTATTTATTTACCAAATTAGTTCGAGACTAACACCCGACCTCCTCCTAAAATTCATGTCATTTGAGCAAGGCAGAAAATAGAAAGAATGGAACTCGGTACTCCCCATCAACCTCACTAGTGAACCAATGCCTAATTGACATGTATTATATTTTTATACTAAGAAATAAGTATCACCATTTTAATTTATCCTATATAAATAACAATGCGTTTTCAATAAATATCTAATATTGCGGTGGAAAAATTCATATGTTGCAGAAGTAAAACAGAGTAAAGGAAAATATCATTTTCATTCCCCAATGCACTATAGGGTGAACCTTCCCACTAAATGTCGGCTTTGTCCATGATATATTCTCTAGAAGGGATACTTCACATAAGAAATTGTGGCAACTGTGTTAATTTAATTGGTGAAATTTCTGGGTGTTTTCTTTGTAACAAGCTATGATGATTTGTGCAATGTGCATTAATAAGTGGAATACCTCTTTAGCTTTGCTTCAGGTTAACATGTGGGGGTCTGTATTTTTATTTTTATTTTTATCTTTGCTTTAGATTAATACTTGGGAGTTTGTATTTCATTCTATTTTATTGATGTTAAAGCCCAATTTTGGTATTAACTTTAACTGTGTTCTGTTTCATCAATGGTTTAACGCTACCTATCAATCCATAGGAACTAGACAATGAGGCTCTTGTTTTATCTCCTTTGTCACCTTGAGGCTCATGCTTGTGTTGGGATCTATGCTTGCAAGTATCTATCACAATCCTGAAAATTGATATACAAACCAATCTCCACTACAAAATATGTTGCAGTTTTGGGATTCCATGGAAATTTATGACATTGAAACTATATATAGTTTAGCTGGAGTTAAACCGGTAAAAATAATCCTCTTCCTTTATCTCCTTTGTCACCTTAAGGCTTATGCATGTGTTGGTATCTATGCTTGCAAGGATCTATCACAATCCTCAAAATAGATATGCAAACCAATCTCGCCTACAAAATAAGTTGCGGGTGTAAACAATTTTTTCTTGGAAATATTTCCTAGGTTTTACTACTAGCGAAAACTTGGGTGTCTATTCTGATAAAAGTGAAATGTTTCTCGTTTTGTTTTTATTTCAAAGCTAAATGTCCAACCTTTTTCTCATCTTGGTTAGGGTTATATTTATGAAGTTTTAATGTAAACATGTTCAATAAAGTTTTAGTGTAAACATTTTCAATTAATAATGTTCATTGATAGACTTGTGTTTCATCAATGAATATAAAAAATGTTTGACGTTTAATTGATGACTACACTTATCATGTTTGATCAGTGACAAACTTGTGTTTCATCATCAAATGTGAAAAATGTCTTATCATATTTGATAGTGACAAACTTGTGTTTCATCACCAAATGTGAAAAATGTTTGGCATTCTTTTAAACATATTGTGCTTTGAGTTTAGTTGAGTAAAAAAATATGCGTATTCATGAATTATATATCATAAATGTATTCATAAATATACACATTGTGCTTTGAGTTAGAGATGAATACAAAACAAAGCTTATTGGTAAATTATATATCATAAATATATAATAAAATTGTTGGAATATAGTTAAAGGTTATATCATATTAAAAAATATTTCATAAATATATAATAAAATGTGTTGGAATATTGTTAAAGATTATATTATATTAGAAAATGTCTGAATATATTTAATATGATACTATATTAAATGGAACATGGTAAATATAGTATAAAAAATCTATAATATCAAGTAACAAGGGAAAGCTACAATATTACCAAGAATTTAGGTTTTTCTTAGATTTTTAAGTGATTGGGTGAAACATTAGGTTTTTCTTAGATTTTTAAGTGATTGGTGAAACATTTCATGAAAGTAAATTTTAATAATTCCATCTTATCTAAATTTGAGAGTAATTATTAATAATTTCAAAAAATATATGCTTTAAAGAAATGTTTATAATAGAAATGGAAATGAAAAGGTAACATTCAATTTATTAGTTTGAAAAATAATAGAAGGAATGACTTTACAATGAAGTATAGATTATTTCAGTTTTAATAATTCCATCTTATCTAAATTTGATAGGAGTAATTATTAATAATTTCAAAAAATACATGCTTTAAAAAAATGTTTAGAATGGAAATGGAAATGAAGTTTTTAAGAGTGAAAGATAACATTTAATTTATTAGTTTGAAAAATAATACAAGGAACGAGTTTACAAGTATAGATTATTTCAACATTTTTGAGATATTTTAAATGTTTAGAATGGAAATGGAAATGAAGTTTTTAAGAGTGGAAGTTAACATTTAACTTTTTAGTTTGAAAACTAGTATAAGGAATGACTTTACAGTGAAGTAGAGATTATTTTAATGTCTTTGGGATATTTTGCAACAATATTAGAAATCAAAGATAGATAGTGTTGACATATTGATAAACAAAGGTGCAAATCTAAGTTTACCTTAATCAATTATGGTAACTATCTAAATTGATTAATGAAAAACTTAGTATTGGTATTTAACCTTGATTGAGAAAAAAATGATCTAGGTCAATATTTATAGATAAGTAATTCAATTTAGGATGATATATGAAGGTCAATCAATGATTACCTCAATTGGCCAACTTTGATTTGAGGTAAATTGTATTTATGATTATGATTGTTTGGTTACTTCTTAAAACATTACATGGTGGATGTTTCAATTATGGTCAATCTCAATCCATAAATTCCTAATCTTGATCAACTTCAATTTGGATAGAGAATTAGATCAACTTTTTTGGTGGTTAAGCATCTTTTATTTAGGATATCATTAATTATTGTCATTCACAATTAACAACTTATGATCATTTATTAGGTCAAATAAATAACTCCAATGGTTAGCTTAATTGACGAATCCTTTAGTCCACAGGGAGGCCATAGGTCTTAGTTCGAATCCTTTAGTCCCTCGGGGTTATTTGCTACCATTGTGGTTGGTGATTGAAAGATTATCCTTCAGAAAAATTAATCCAAAATAAATCTTATATTTTTAACTAAGTAATATTTGTTTAAATTTCGTTTAAAGAGAATGTTTTAATTAACTTTTGAAATAGTGGTGATTGAGATATCATTGGAGAATAGAGAATATCAGTTTGCAAAATATTAATACCATAAAATGGTATTACATTTATTTATATTTAAGGAGATATTATGGTGTGGTAGGATTTAAAGGATATGATAAAATAAGGATACTATAAAGAGGTAATTAATGTTAATCTATAGTATCAAAAGTGTTTTTTTGTTATATTTAGTGTAAAAAAATATACATGGATAAAAACATAAAAAACAGTTTTATTTGTATTTTTCTTATTTGTGAAAGGTTACATGACGTTTAATTTGTTAGAGTATAATAAGAAACAAAGTAGTAGTAAGAATAAACATTGTTCCATATTGTGGAACATGGGGAAAATTAGTTTATGCATGATGATGGATGATTTTCATAATGGACACCAAACCAATTTATATTAATTTATACTTCTTTTTTTTCTAAACTTTCAAATTTTCATCAATATTTATTACTAAGTAATTGAATTGTCAATATTAACATATTATAAAGTTATGACATGATTATGATAAAAGGTAATTTGAGAGTTAGTTGGAAAGAGTAAACCTAGTTTTAACCTTCTATATAGAAGGGGTGGTGGCATAGTTGCTAATTGTTATAAGACTCGTGGCAATCTTAAAGAATGACGAGTTCAAGAGTTTGAGCCGCTCTTTCTCCATTTTCATTGATATTTACCCTCTTTGAGAGGCAAAACCCAATTGATCTGTCATGCATATTATCCTAAATAATTTCTACTATTTATTTTAAATAATGCTAAAAAGCGGTGGGATTCAATTGGATTACATAGATATGATAAATTTCACTTTAGGGAGTCTAAGCTACTATAATGGGAACATGTAAAATATGTTTCCTTCTATCCTCTCTGTTAAGCATTTAAACTTTTTGAATTCAATATTCTAGACAACCTACGTAGTTTTTTTAGGACTTGGTTTTAAATTCTAAAATTTGTTTCCTTCTATCCTCTTTGTTAAGCTTTTAAACTTTTTGAATCCAATATTCTAGACAATCTACATAGTTCTTTTATAGTTCATTTATGACTTGGTTTTAAATTCCTAGAAGTACTTGGTTGTAGGTTATGCTAGTTTTATTTTTTTAATTTGCAATGTAAAATGTCTAAAACAGAACACCCAATGCATATAGGTACTTATAAGTATTGTTAATACCAAAGAGTGAGAATTAATTTTTGGATTGGTATCAATATTGATATTAGAGCGAGGAAATAAACTTTTGGATTTTCATTGATATTGGTATCAAAGTAAGGGAGCT
The DNA here is from genome assembly GCA_000966675.3 of Picea glauca. Classification (NCBI taxonomy): domain Eukaryota; kingdom Viridiplantae; phylum Streptophyta; class Pinopsida; order Pinales; family Pinaceae; genus Picea; species Picea glauca. Next base: position 95,125 of record JZKD02S1674980.1, read on the forward strand.
AATGTTGTACTGATTTTGATGGTATTACTGAAGAGACTTAACAAGATTGTAATTAAGAAGGCATCTCAAAGACAACAATGATGTAAATGTGACAAATGGAAATAAAAATACCTCTAGTTAAGGAGACATAATAAAGCCAACAATGATGTGAAGAGAGTAAGGAGTCAATAACCTTGTAATTAAGAAAGTATAAAAATGATAAAGACAACAATAGGGAATCAATAAGCTTGTAATTGAGAAGGCATCACAAAGACAATAAACAATGATGTTAGTACTAAAGTAAGGGAAGAAAGTTAAACGCTAGTTTTTTAATTCATAATTTTTTTAGTGTATATTATTTCATAATTACCCTTGTATTTTATATTTCAAAACAATTCATATTGTAAGAATCACATAAAATTCGGTGCTTGTAGATTGTGTAGTGCTTCTCCAGCTACATTTTTTAACATTTCAACATTGTTCCCCATGTAAGATGACTACACTCTTCATTTTTTCTCTTTCATTTAATTTTTAAGATAGAGAGTCATAGAGTCATACCGATGTGAGAAATAAATCCGAAAAAGGGACAGTGGCCGATAAAAAATTGGTGCTTGTGGTGAATTGCCTAAGCTGTAATTGTTTTTTTATGTTTCAACATTCTTGTTAATGTAAAATTATTATATATATATATTTTCTTTTTACATGATTTTTAAGATAAAGATGGAATCAAAATAACATGGAATAAAATCTTCAACCAAGGATATGCAATTTGGACTTTTAGTAAGCTCACAATTAAAACATAATCACAAAAATGTGGACCCACAAAAAGTAAGTCATATTAGCATGAAACAAAATATTTAGCAAGGGGCATACCGCTTTGATTTTATGTAAAATCTCAATTAAGAAGGCAACATAAAGATGGAAACCACAAAGCATATAGGCACTTCTAAACAATGTTTTCGCTTTTAAACAATGTTAATACTAGAGTAAGGTAGGATCTTCAAAGCACGCATTAAGGATTAAAGGGACACATAAAGCACACACAAAGCTCTAAGTAATATTAATATTAGAGTGAGGAAGGATCCACAAAGTACAAAATGAAGGGGACACACAAAATGCATGTGCACTAATAAGCACTAAGTCTTGAGGAGAAGGGCTTCTAGGGTGTAAAGACATTTGGGCCTCCTTTCTTGTAGCTTCAACTAGGTCAAAATCAAAGAGTCTAGCTCTAAAATCCTAAAGTGATAGCACTTTAGGGCTTTATGAGTCTAACTCTAGCAAGGATTCTTTCACAAATTTTTGAGAAAAGGTACCTTGTGAGCAGAAGAAGCACTTATGTTCCTCTCCTAGGGTTCCATCAAGCAAGACGTCTAGCATGAAATAACAAATTTACCATGAAGGATTAATAACATAAAAACAAAATTGCAGAAAATTCACTTACTTCACCAAGATACTATGAGATAAAACCATAATTGCAGAAATTCCCATCCAAAATCAACAAAACCATCCAAAAGTTGACCTTCCAAGCATAACACATGAGTTCAAGAGAGCTAGTAACGCTTAGAGGGAAAACTTTTTAGAAGTATCTCTCACAAAGGTGAGAAGTTATGATCCTAAAATGAAATGTGAGGGTGGCCTTTTTATATGAGGCCACCCTAATACAATATGTCCACATAATTTGTCAACAACATAAAGTAAGTGGGGTCGATCCCTTAATTTGCCTCTAACAACATGCCAAAATAAAAGAGTACATAATATAACCCTAAAAAGGGTGATGTCATGTGCTAACAAGTTGATGTCATGCTAGGAGAGGGTGACGTCATGCCTCCAAAGTCCAAGTGGCATCCTCCGGGGTGAAAGAGTGTGAAGTGAGGTGTCTCCTCACCCAAAGCCATGTCAATAATCTTTGGTACCCATCCATCGATCAAAACCCTCGCCAAGTAGATGACTTTTAGAGCTAGAAGGTAACGTCAAGGGCCTCCAAAGGCCACGTCTAAGGGAGAGAGAGATGTGACCACGTCTCCAAGTGATGTCCAAACACCTGCTATTGCAACATCCTCCATCCTCTATGCACGAAAGTTATGGAGTACTATGCCCAGCCTGTAGGGCTTCCAACCCATATGTGTGGCATAATGAACATAACTGCTCAAACCAAGCCCATTTGTCCATCATCTAAGGTTCTGAGAATGTCAGATCCATAGTCTAAGGGTGGTGAGTCACTGGATGACCCACCTCTCTCCATCACACGTGCCAAAGTCTTGCAATAAAGGCACAACGTCTTGGGTACAATCCCATGACGTCCCTCAAGAACCATTTCAGGGCATTCAAAACAAGCCAAAGTATAAGATATGGTTAGCCAAAGTTTATAAGAAATATTAGTCCTTAAAGCATACAAAGTAAGTTGCGACTTAAGATATAATCCATGTAAAATAATTCATCTCAGTATCCCCTTCAAGCATCACACCAGCCTAGGACCCCATGTGAGTTACCAAGTTTATGTATGGGAGGCTCTTCATCCAACCCTATTAGGTGTGCCACCTAGATAGGAAATAAATAACCCAGGTAGATGGATAGGTCCTGAGAGGGACAAGGGAAAGTAAAAACCCACCAAGAGTAAGTGTGAAAATGATATGGTTCAAGGCTTACTTCATGGTTTATGGTGTTATGAATCCATCTCTATGAGCGCCTTTACAGAGGGTGCACTTGCTCTTGAGTTACCCAATATTTGTGTGCCACCTTTTTCCAAACCCCTTTATTATCCATCTTTCTAATCCCTACTTTTTATATTATATTTGCTAGTCCCCTTTAAAAGGTTTCAAGCTTTAACATCACTTTTTTGGGATCGGGGGCGAGCACTGAATATGTAGAGCTCAAGTTGGACCAACTTTTGGTGGTGTTGCTTTGCTATGTTCACTTTCTTTTCTAGCATCATTTTCTTATTCTTTTATAACAGATGCAGAGCAACCTCTAAACCTTCAGCCCCTCTTCTCATGAGAGAATGGACCATAGTCGAAGTTTAGTATAATATGAGAGGATTAAGATTGAAGGTGTTAAGTATGGTCGGGAGTGGAATGCTACACTTGGGAAGCCCCCCCAAGTTTTATCCCTTTTCCCTAGGCGATGACAACATGGGACTAGGGCACAAAAGTTGGCCACCAAGGAGAAATAAGGAAACTAACACAATTTCCCAAACTAGTGATCCATTATCTGACTTCAATCAAAGATCCTAATCCACACGCCTGACAAATTAAGTACACCACTTTGCATGAAAGAAGGAATAACATACCTCATGGTGATTACCATCTTGCATACTTTAGGTTGCTTGAATGTGATGAGCCTTGGTTGATCCAACTCATATGCAAATGAGGGGGGCTGCTAGGTTACCATATGTGGACATGTTGATCATCATCATCATGGTGTAGATCATGTTCTCCATTGTAGGTCTCAGGACATGATGTCCCCCAGTTACCCCTAAGCATTGGGGGTAATAGTGCCTAACTGGGATAGATTAGAATAAGTATTGTGAATGAAAGCACTAAAAGTAAATCCTTTAAATTTTCATATCCAATGCCAAATGTGATAGAAGGGGGTAGTGGGTGAGGGAATTTATTTCCTTTTCTTGGTGTGATTATGGTTGGAAACAATGTGGGAGCATATAACACCAAGGCTAAGGCATTGTAATGAGAATGTGAAAAAAAGGCTAATGCACATGCGAGCAAAATAGAAATGTTAAGCGTTAGAAGTAATAAGGTGCAGGCCATTGGAGGAGTGTGTGAGAGAAGGCATAGGTGAACATTAGTGTGAAATATATGTGCACACAAAGTAGTTGGTTGGTTGCAAAGGAAAGTTATCTCACAAAGCAATGGGTTGCATGTTATAATGAACATGTGAATAATGGTACATTGAATGAATGTGCACATGCAAGATGAAGTTGTAACATCCCCAATTTTAATCCTCATAAGTTATAATGTAATTGTGTAAATGCAAATCAGGCTAGTAAGTCGATATGTCTCAGGCCAGAGAGCATGCATTGATCAATATGGCTAAGGGCTAGGCTATGTAAATCATATAATGAATAATTAATAAAAGTAAATCATTGGTTGCAATATGAGAGGGATGATAACGATGGGGGTCTATGATTCCATGAGAGAGGGGGCTAAAAAGAGATCCAAGGGGAAACCCATGTCTTTTGCCCGAGTTAATGTGTCATTACCATATAATCCTCCCTTTGACTTATCAGACACTCAAACATTGAATTCATGTAAGAGGGTTGGTGTGTGAGATCACCTCATAGAGTTATGGAGAGCATGGGTTGAGTACAAGCAAGCATGGGAGAAGTGTGACCGTCAAACAATTCTTTTGGGGAAGAGTGAGAGTCAAGCAAGCATGGAAAAATAAGGAAATTCAAATGGGTATGGTAGCCAATTGCATACATGTTTGCATTGCTTGCTTCCATGAGAATTCATAATGTGTTTTATGTGTCATTATTAAATAAATATGGGTCTGATCCTAACCACATGATTGATTGGACTATGATCGAGGTGGAGTAAGAAGGGGACGTTCGGGTGGAACCAATGCACATCCTGGACCGAAAAGGTAAAGTGGTATGGAAAAAAGCCATATGTCTGGTAAAGGTTCAATGGAGTTGTTGTGGTCCTGAAGATGCCATGTGGGAGAACAAGGAGAGCACGTGGGAGGAGTATCCACAAAATTTTGAAAATTTTAAATAAAGTTGAATGTACATAAGCATGCAAGGCTCCATTTTGGCAGCTAGAGTTCCTCGAGCTACATCTTGGAGAATTCATGTCCGATATATGTTGGAGCCCTCGAAGGGAAGTGTTACAACTTGAGGACTGCAATGCAAAGAAGGGGGTACACTTCCTTGGGTTGTGTAGGTTGCAGGGAGCAAGAGATTGATGTAGGAGTTGAACTTACAAAAATTTCAAGTATTATGATGTAAATTTTATATATGTATATTGGTATGGTGTTGTGCACCGAGGACAATGCAATTTGTAGGGGGGAGGGAATGTAACACCCCCCATTTATAATTCTTGTTTTAGCAATGTGTAATTAAATATGATGTATGGCGCGAGCCCGAATATGTAATTTGTAAACATTGTGTATGATCGTAATAATAAAATAAATGTGACGTTGGCTGCGGGTGGACACAGACAAAGTAATTAGGGGCTAAGTTTCCACAAGAGAGGGGAATGTCTAAGAGAGGGGTCCCGGGGGGAGGGGGGATTATTCACAGTATTAATTCCAACCCACTTTCCTAAAATTATCACTTTGAGTGAACCTTTCTAATTTCCTTTTGAGTGTATGAGAGCCCAATCATTAAAAACATGTAAGAGGGGTTGGTGGGAAAAATCGCATCCCATAGTTATGAGAGCATGGGGGCTAAGTACAATCAACCTTGGGAAATGTGAGCATGGGTAAAATAGAAATTCGAGTGGTGATTGTGAGTAGTTTTTTCATGAAGTTTTTGGAGTGGTAAGGGAGTGGAGAGCATTAGAGCTTGAAGGCAACCATAGTAGATGCTATGGGTAGCTTGTTAGAGCTTTTGTTGCATGAAGAAGTGGGTCGTTAGGCCTATAGATAAGGAGATTTTTGTGTGAGTGATTTTTCCTTGAGCAATGGGTTGTTTTGTTAGTTTTCTTGGGGCATGTAGCATCCGTGGAGTCCCCAACATTAGAGATTCCTAGCAAGCATTGTGCTAGAGCGAAGAAGGAAGGTCCGAGGGACTCTGTGTAGTGAAGTAGGATCCCAATTCTATGGGTTGCATAGGTTGAGGGGAAGAGAGTTGTAGGATTGAGATAGTTGCTAGAAAATTAATTGGTTGTGGGAGTGAATTGGGCTATGAGAGAGACACCCTTTTTTGTGGAATCATAGCCCCAATTTGGGGGTGATTTGTTGCTGAGATTTAGAGCAACAAATCTACAGTTGGGAGGAACGTTCGTCCCTTACAGTCAATTATTCATTTGTTGTTAAAATATAAGTGATTTTATTTTTGTTTTATCAATTTTATTCATGGGTTTTTATTGTTGTGTGTGAACTTTGATTTTTAAACAAATATATGTTGTTGTGTATGCCTTTTAATCATTTGCATTGATGTTGTTAATTGTTTCTGCTAGATGCATACATTTTTAATTTATTGTTAGAGTGCATTTAGTTCATGGTATCATATTTTTTTTTATGGGTAAGGTAATGGGACACTACACTCATGGTAACACCGACACTAGTGTGTATGAAATAAAAGAGCATCGGTGTGCCATAAAACAAAAAAGAATGACCGAGTGTAATATTTATACGAGAACCATTGTTTCATACAAAAACAATACAAACCAATGAGTACATAAACACAAAAAGCATCGATGTTGCATACAACATAAAAGACAAAAGCAATGTGTAATAATTATAAGAGCACCAATTATTTTTGGTTTTGTGTATGCACCGATGCATGTTCCTTAAGACCGCATCGACATGCATCGGTGTGTTTTACCAATACAAACACCAACAAAAAACTTTTGCTAAAAGCTTCACCCACCCAATTCTTTTTAGTTATTTGGAACATTCATTAAAACGTCTGTTTCAAATAATGGAGGTTTTTTCGAAAATTTTGTCAAATCTTATAACACTAAAAACCTCTGCTACAAGGTGTTTTCTTTGGAGTTTTGTTTGCATGGTGATGTCCTATCCCAATAAATGAACCAAAACTCGATAGATAAATTAATCTTATGTTTTGTTATATTATTATTATTATTTTGTTTTATTTTTTCTACAGAAATAATTTTGTGAGACCCAGAGAACCCGAAAGGATGCTCCCTCACATTTGTGGATGACATCCTTGGTAAAGTCGATGGAGTAGAATAATGCACTTAACCTGGGGGTGTTCAAGTTGGACACCTATTCATATAGAACTAGTCCAATGCCCAAGAACATTGGTGACAATTGGTTCAAGAAAAGGATAACCAAGCAACAATTGAAATACCATTGTCAAAAGATGCTCAAGCAACAACTTGACCTTCCTCTATTAATACTCTTTTGCATGTTGATGTTTTTCCCTTCGAATTCTCAAGAAATGACTACATTGCTTTGAGTTTTTAATAGTTGGAACCTTGAATTCTCTCTATTACTTAGCAACTTAGTCATGTGAGGATTGATCTTTCCCTTGTGAATTGCAATTTTTTCTTCTATTGGTTGATATTTTTCCATTTGAACTGTCTATAAGTAGCTATACCACTTTGGGTTTTGAATAGTTGGAACCTTGACTTCTCTATATTGCTTAGTAATTTAGTCATATGCATCTTGATCATTCCCTTTTGCAATTGCAACCAAGCCTTCATAATCAACATGTTGAGAGTTCTTGGAAACCCGAACTTAATTTTCCAAGTGAACATGCATGGGTCAATAACCATGGAAGAAAACATTGCATATCCTTTGAATATTTGGGAAGAATGTCTAGACACATATTTTATTCCTTAATTTACAAGAACTATTGTGTTTGCAGTAATAAAAAAAATAAAGGGACAAGATAAGATACAAAAACTAATAGTTAAATCTCATTCACAACTCCATGTTTTAAGTGTCAAAGTGACATTTTCAATTGTATCTTTTCATTTAAATAATTGCTTAGATGCATGGGGAATAATTGCTTAGGTGCATGGGGTAGGGACATTACCCTTAGATGGTGTCAAGGTTTGCAATTTTTATATGCTTCTCATGATGTTTAACTCTAGTTTCTTCTTTTTAGCAATGGGCACAAATTATAGTGGTAATAATCTTCTTTTTTTCATGTGCACAAATGATGTCTTTGTCCTATCTTCATATTCGAAGCATGCATAAGCTTAATGAATCCAAGGTAGTTTTTGTTCTAATTAATGAACATCTTAGTTAATTTTGCTCTTTTTTCTTGTAATCCATCTACTAGTATAATTAAGGGTATGTATACAAGCTTTTAGGCAAACCTCAAGCACAAGACAAAATTGCCACAAATCCTTGCACTCACAACTTTGATATAATTAGTAAACATCTTTTTTTCCAATAGAAAATTTATTCATTATATTGATATATAATTAATTGTTTTCTTCTCTGATACAAATGGAAGGCAAAGCTAGCTCAAAAACTTTGAGGAATCAATGACCAAATGAAACCAAATAGACAAAAGTTCAACAAGGCAAATATAAACGCCCCAACAAAGACCTCAAAGTGTTACCCAACACCACAAGCTTTGAAAACTTCAAAGCTCTATCTCAAAACCTCTTCTAAAATGTGAAAAATAAAAAGCACAAACACAAATTACCTCTTTCCACAGTACCAGAAAAAACCATCACTTATCAACCAAGCCCAACCACACCACGGGAGAAAAACCAAAACCAAAGAAAACGGCTTGATCCATCTTCTCATATAATTAATGGCATGTGTAAAAGCTTTTGGGCAAGCGTTCGGCAGTGGAGAAACTTGCCATAAATGTTTGGCCTCGAACCTTCATACAAATTCAACTTTAACATAGTTTTTAACGTAATTACATTTTCTAAAATTAAAAACAAAAAAATTAATTCGAAAATGTATTTTTCATTATTAAAAACTTTTTTCAATCTAATAATTTAATATTTAATACTCATTTTTAATTATTTTGACTAATTTCTAAAAATACAAATTCAACTTTAATATAATTAACATTTTTTAAAATTATAAAAAAATAAAAATAATTCCATTTTCAAATGTATTTTTCATTATTAAAAACTCTTTTTCAATCTAATAATTTAATATTTAATACTCATTTTTAATTACTTTGACTAATTTCTAAAAAATAAACCCAGGAAATCCTTAGCTATGATGAAATCATTTTATTCTACCGAGATCCATCATTTCATTCTATATGCGTCGCATTGTTGTCAAAATTGGACTATGTCTCCTGCTATCGTTCTTTTGATAACATAAGTAACGGCTACATTGAAAAAAATCTATAAAATCAAGAAAACATATATTAAAACCAAAAAAACTCTTCATTCATTAACTGCCGCTGGCATGAGGTTGGACGGACGGGTTGTGGGGGAGAGGAGAATTGATTGATTGCCATTGGCGCGAGGTTGGACGGAGTGCCGACGGCAGGAGACGAGATGATGCGATGTGATTGTCCTTGCTCTGGCCATGGGCGCAGAGCAGAGTTCGAGCATTGATTAATTGCCATCGGCGTGAGGTTGGACGGAGCGCCGGCGGCAGAGGAGTGCTGGAAAGAGACGAGATGATGCAATGTGATTGTGTACTTGGCTGGCCATGGGCGCAGAGCATTTGTGTGGGGTTTTTTTCCTTTGGTTTTCTTTTGGCTGTTGCCTTCGTTTTCTATGTTTCTGCTGTTTTAGTTTTGCAGAGCAGAGTTTGAATTTATGTGGGGTTTTTTCTGATAGTTTTATTTTTGCTGTTGCCTTCGTTTTCTATGTTTCTGCCGCTTTGGTTATGCAGAGCAGAGTTTGAGTTTGTGTGGGTTTTTCCTGTTGGTTTCCTTTTTGCTGTTGCCTCTGTTTTCTATGTTTTGGCTGCTTCGGTTGTTATTTTACTTTGCATTTTGAGCCGTTATTTTACTTTGCATTTCGAACATGGCCATGCTGATATATGGCCTGAATGGTTTTATATCTCTTTATTCTACCTTTGGTCATAGTTTTTCTCTCTCGGGTTTAATGGGAGGGGAAATTAAGGTACGCTGATGCAGATTGCACAGGTGCAATGGGCGCAGGGAAGGGTTAGAGGGTATGCACAGTTTGATGTTAACTCATTATATGCTACATACTTATATAAAGTGTATTTTTTAAATTTAGAGGCAATGCAGGGGAAGAAAGGTAGAGGAGTTGTTGAATATCCTTGTGTGAGATAGGCAAAGGGTAAATCCTCTTTTGGTGCAAAACCCACGTAATCAATTTTATTGTACAATTTTTGTTGTGTTTCAAAGATTTCTAAACCTTTTTGGTTTTGTGTTTGTTGGGCTCAGTGGATAGGGAAATCAAGACAATCCCAAACAACCCAACTGATGTAGATTTCACAAATGCATTGGCAGAGGCGAAGGCTGAGAAAACGTATGAATGGTTTATTTTAATTCATTTTCTGGTGCATAATTATATAATGTGTGTTCGCATTAATTATAATGTGTGTTAGTTGCATAATTAAATAATGTGTGTCCTTGAAAATTTAAAGGAAGGTGGAGGAGATGTTGAATATCTTTGCCTGCGAAAACCCAGGATTAGAGAGTGGGTTCTCTTTTGGTGAGAAACTCATGTAGAGATACTCATTTCAAATCAATTTGATTTCTATTTAATATTTTTCATGAGATTTTTATTGTCTTTTAAATTAATATTTTTCTGGATTTGTTTTTGTTAGGGTAAATCAAGGCAGTCCCAAATACCCAGCTGATGTTGATTGCATAGGTGCAGGTGAAGGCGAACAGAAGATATGTATGGATTAATTTATCTCATTTTCTACTACATAATTATATAGTGCATATTTTTTAAAATTTAAAAGCAATGCATGTAAAAGAATGTGATGGAGCTCTTGAATATCTTTGTGTGGGAGGGTTAGAGAACGAGTCTCCTTTTGGTGCAAAATTCATGTAATCAACCTCATTTTGAATACAAGTGATCTTCTCCCTCTTCACCTGTTTAGGGTTTATGATTTTTGGGATCTACAATATTTTTACAACATATTATGATTTATGTTTATTATTTTTGGTGATATTGTTTTTCATCTTTCAAAGACTTATTGTAAGAATTTTTTCTTGTTTTTGTTGGGTTTAGTGGGTGGAGAAATCAAGGCCGTGTCAAAGAGCATCGCTAACTCCTAAACCAAGCCATGCATTGATTATAATTGTAGATAATCAATCATTGATAATACCCAACAAACCATGCCATCCTTGGATTCTAGCATTGCACAAATTCCAACTTCCATATGAAGTCCATCTTTGGATAAATAATCAACTTCTAGATTGAGTTCTCTATATACAGGAAAGAGTGAAATGTAGCTAAAGACATTTTTCTTTCTTTGGATCTCCTAAAAAAGTGAACTTAAGAACAAGTTTCTCTCTTGGACTTCCCACACATCCAATTTATACCAACTCACCAAATATTTGCAACTAGTGAACACCCCCCGCCACCCCTTCTTTTTTCTGAAGCTAAAGATAAGATAACAACAATTTTTAGAGCTAAAACTTTTGCATAGTTAGAACCTCCTCTTAGGCTTGCTTTGTACCTAAAGAAATGAGTATTAGATATGAAGAGGGTTCCCCTTGCCTCATAGATGGGAGGGTCAACTTGAATGGAACCATCAAAATAGCAGCCCCAAGCGCCCAACTTTTCAATTGACTCATGATTAAGTTGCCTTTGAGGCATGCTTTTTTGTGGACGTGTAGGTAGCAATAATTGATCTACACAGGGATACATGTTGAAAGGTGAGAATGCAACTATCCTTAAATATTCTAGCATTCCTTGCAAGCCAAATACCTTAGGCAACAATCTAAAGGAGGGCTTTAAATTATTTAAGCTATGGCTTCTTCTGCCAATAAGTGAAGCACTTTGCAATTGACTTGAACTTTTCCATCATCCTTTTATCGCTGTCCACTGTCCATATTCTCCCAAACCTGTCTAGATTATGCACATGAAATCAACAAGTGACATATGGTTTCCTCCCACTTTTGGCATAAGACACCTATTAGGACCATGCGTGTTCCTCTCTCTATAGAGCCTTCTAGGTGAGGGCCTTATTCTTTATGGTCAACTACATAAATATTATTTCCTTCAATGGAGACCTAATTTTCCATAGTGGTTTCTACCACCATTAAAATTCTTTAGGCATATTACTTTCATACATGGTCTTGTATCCTAGTTTTCGAGGGTAGATCCTTGGAGTGGAATTCTTGGACCAAACCAATTCATCTTCCACCTACTTAATTCCAAGATAAATTACATTCAATTTTGTTGTATATGCCTCCATTAACTTCCCTTTGTGACCATCCAAATCTAATTGATTTGCATTTTTCCACTCGTTGTCCCAGATATTGGACAACTTTGGTGGTTGTTTGAGCTAGGTTCTTTAAAGAGTTGTGATCAAATTGTTAAGAAGTTTATACATAACTTTTCTCCCCCACCCGTGATGTATTCCCACTATCTTTTTCTTTGTTTCTAACTTTCCACATTAGCCAATTCCCCACTAGTGAGAAGGCTAAATCCATGGCCTCCCATAATATTGACACATTTTCAATGCTTTATGGGGGTCTGCTAATCCATTTTGCGAGAATATTAGGTTAAATGTATTTATGGGTGATGTCTTGGGCCATAGTTTGTGTAGTCTCCAAAGGCTTTGGCATCTAGTGCCTTCCGAAAATGATGAATATTCTTGAGGCCCCAGCCTCTTAGATCTTAGGCTTAGTTATGGGTTGCCATTTGATTAGAGATATTCCAGACCAAAAAAATCTAGAACCCATTTTCTTGATTTTAGTGCCTTTTGAAAATGATGATTATTCTTGAAGCCCCAACCTCCTAGATCTTAGGCTTATTCATGGGTTGCCATTTCACTAGAGATATTCCTTCACTTTCTTTTTTACTAGACCACAAAAAATCTACAATTGATTTTCTTGATTTTTTCGAGAATCCCCTTTGGAATAAAAGTTGAGTATCAATAGATTGGGATTGTTTTTTGCATTGATTTAAACAAAATAAGGTGTCCATAAATAACCATCTATTACGCCACAAGTTAATTCTCCTCTCAACTATGGATATGAACCATTTTCATTCATTGGCCCCAGCGTCATTTGGCTTGTGATATAAAACCCCAAGTAGTTGAAACCAAATTGGAAGTTTGAGATGTGGGATCGATTGGATTTGTTCTTCTACCACATTGAAAGTAATTGAATTTTTTTCCATATTTACCATCATACCTATGCTTTTACAATACAACTCTAATATCTCCTCTAATTTAGAAGCATCTCTCCTTGAACCATTATAGAGTAAAAGAACATCGCCAATAAAAAGTAAATGAGTCAATGTAAGAGATCTCCCTAACCTTGTACATTTTTAAATCTCTTTTTTCTTGTCTTTAGCTACTGTTGAAAATAACAAGAGGTGATAAAGTCCAACCATGCCCGAGTCCTTTTAATGGTCTAAAGAAGGTAGATGTTGATCCATTGAGTAAGACTGCAAATGATACCAATGTTAAGCAATTCATTATCCATTTCACTAATTGCACACAAAAACCTATGTGTATCGACATCTTCCTTAGATACAACTAGTTTTCCAATCATCTGCCTCAAAAGATCCAACTTTAGAAGAGTGTTTGACAACTTCTTTGTGCGTCCTTTCATGTGCCACTCCTACTGCATTGTGTATTTATCTACTATAGAGGGTCCCAAACTACTCTTTTCAAATTGTCTTAGAGCATTTTCTCTATTCTTAAGACTATTGTCTTGGCATTTATTTTGTAAATACAATTGCATAGGGAAATTGGCATGAAGTCATGAATAATGTTGGGTTTGTATTTTTTTAGAATTAATGCAATGAAAGTAGAATTGAAGATACCTAGAGCTCTTCTAGTATTCCTTGATTAATCAATCATTGTAACAAATCATTTGTTATTAACTCATAAAATCTAGAAAGAACTCTATTTCCCAACCATTGGGTTTGGACTTTTGTCCTTTTGGAAACATGAAGTACCACTTGTAACTCATCTCTAGTAATATCCACCATCAATCTCTCATTGATTGTCTCATCTACCAAGTCAGGGAAGAATGATGCCATCTTGACTATTTCTACAATATTTTTCCTATCCTCCTTATATATCTTCCCAAAAGGATTCACTACTAGAGCAAGATTTTGATCCATCATCTCTTTGTACCTCCCATATTGTGTTTTGTTTTTTCGTAGAATTTGAAAAATTATGGAAATATTTCATGTTCAAATCTCCCTTTTCCAACCATATTTCCCTACTTTTGAGTTTCCATAGGGCCTTTGCATTTGGAGGAATTTTCCTCTTGTTTTGGTCCAAAACCTTTAAATTTGCCGAAGTTTCATCATCGGTAAGACCAACATCTTTTTTATCATAAATTTTTGTGATCTGTGTTTCAAGTGATACTAATGCCTATTCATCCCTTATCATTTTTGTTAATTCCCCATGAGATTTTGATCCATCATCTCTTTGTACCTCCCATATTGTGTTTTGTTTTTTCGTAGAATTTGAAAAATTATGGAAATATTTCATGTTCAAATCTCCCTTTTCCAACCATATTTCCCTACTTTTGAGTTTCCATAGGGCCTTTGCATTTGGAGGAATTTTCCTCTTGTTTTGTTCCAAAACCTTTAAATTTGCCGAAGTTTCATCATCGATAAGACTAACATCTTTTTTATCATAAATTTTTGTGATTTGTGTTTCAAGTGATACTAATGCCTATTCATCCCTTATCATTTTTGTTAATTCCCCATGAGATTGTTGCCCTTTTCACAGATTTGAGGTTGGAAGCAAATTATGTAGGCTTGTGGACTCCTTAAGGGTGGCATCATATGGCTTCCATTTGCTTTGACCAATCTAACAAAGTCTTCATCCTCCAACCAACTAGAATTAAATTTGAATAGGCTTGGGGGCTTACATTCCTTTCTCACCATCCGGAGAAAAACTAGCAAATGGTTTGATTCATTTCCAACTTCAAGGCAAGTTATTGTCATATTGGTATCACTCATCTGGGAGGCAAAAATTAAAATGTGGTTTAATCTGTTAGCCACCCTTTCTTCTGTCACCCTCATGTTCCTCTATGTAGGAAGTAGCTTGATGGGTTCTACATCCACCAAGCCCACCTCCTCCATTTTGTTTATAAAGAATTTAGCGAGAGGGTTTGCTCTAACATCATTTCACCTATTCTCTACTTTGCTTACTATAAAATTCAAATCCCTTCCAAAGATAATGTTACTTCTTCTCATGAAATCTTAAGCTAATAGGCCTTCCTAGAATGGCACCCTATTAATCTAATAGGGTCCATAAACATTAACAACATTAAATACTTCCCTTAGCTCCAATACCTGAATCAAGAGGCACTTAGTTGGTTAACTTCCTTGTTTTCTTCCAACTAGTAATCAAACCCCTTGACCTGCCTATATATATATATATAAGTCCTAATCCGTCAAAAACTTGGATAATTCTCCTGATATCTTAATCCCCATCCCCAGTCGTTTCTTGAATCATGACTACAATTGGTTTATGGATCTCCATTAGTCTCATTACAACTTGTGTTTTTTAGGGGTTGACCAAACTCCCCTAGCAATAGAAGTCATAAAAATCATAGGGGACCCTTCGCTAGGGCTTGGCTTGCATGAAATGCCGTTTGCTTTGTAATGAACCCCAAAATTTGATACTAATTTATTTTTTTAATATATGGGAAGCAACTATGAGTCTTGTTGTCAACTACATTTTAAGTATGTCCCAAGTTTGCAATCATTCACTGCTTGACCGTTTTCACTCATTCATTACTAGACTCCCTATGATTGTCAACTTACAAACTTTGCTAAACAAGTTATGCATAAGAGAGATATAATATGCTAACCATAATGATACCTTCACATATCATTCCCATACTATTCTGTAGTACCTAAGGGTTCTTCCATATTCATTTATTCCTAAACTAGGAGACCCCGGGGACCCTCCGCTAGGGCTTGGCTTGCATGAAATGCCTTTTGCTTTGTAATGAACCCCAAAATTTGATACTAATTTTTTTTTTTAATATATGGGAAGCAACTATGAGTCTTGTTGTCAACTACATTTTAAGTCTATCCCAAGTTTGCAATCATTCACTGCTTGACCGTTTTCACTCATTCATTACTCAACTCACTATGATTTTCAACTTACAAACTTTGCTAAACAAGTTATCCATAAGAGAGATATAATATGCTAACCATAATGATACCTTCACATATCATTCCCATACTATTCTGTAGTACCTAAGAGTTCTTCCATATTCATTTATTCCTAAACTAGGAGAACCCTACCCTTAACGATATATTCTCTTATCCTTTTAAATTATTATTGACGTAAATAAGGGTTCTACCCATATCAATTTACATCAAGAAGGCATACCTAAACAAGGATTCACCTAAGGTTCCATGTTGTAGTTAACACTAGGATTTTTTTCCACGCATATGATAATCCACTATTTAACAAATACTATAATACAAAACCCACGATGCAAGGCTATGGTGACTCTCAAGAGCGTGGGCTGGAGGACAACTAGGACCTAGTGCTAGGTGCCATGCAGTCGATGTTAATGAATTAAAGGTGTAGTAAGGCACATCACCTACTACTTACTTCCCCGATACCTGTGAGTTCTGACGCCTCAGGCACCTGGCCACTGTCAGCCCTCCACTTCAGGGATTTCACATGGTAAATGGAAAGCGTACTCTGTCATTTCTCCACTACGAGTGATGGGCTCGAGGTCCATCATCGCTCAAGGAAAATAGCTCCCATTACACTACATCGCTAAGTTTTCCTTCCTCATCGCTAACTTGGTAACCTATTTGCTCTGTAGAACCACAGATGAAACCTCGAGCCATGGTGACTATACGTATTGGTGTCCCTTGTTTTATACAGGTAATTTACTGAACATTGATACCCTGTTTCGAATGAGGTTCTGGTAGAGTGTTTATTTTTTTGTTTTTCCTCTACAAAGATTTCACGGTGTGTTTCGTTTCTTCCTGAGTTCTTTCAAAGGTCTGGAACCCATGAATAACATTCCAATATGTGTAGTTGCAACGCTTGTTTGCACCGAGCTGCATATTTTGTGTTTTATCATTCTCGGCTTAAGCTCAAGCATAAGCGTATTAGTGACTTTGTAAGCCATAGAATGGGAGGTTCTGTGTATGGAAAGGTTCAATCAATATTTAGTTTTTTTCTTTAATCTCTGCATATACAGTTTTCTTCTTAACTACAGTGACGACCAATACCCAATCCTTTGACAACGAATTTTCCAGATTGCATGTTGAATATCGTTACTTGGGTTCTTCTGATTGTTTTCTGGTAAAGGACCGTAACTCTCGGTACTATTTGTATTCCCTGTCAATATGCAATAAACATAATGTTTTAATTGGTCACCCTATGGTAAGGGCTCTGTTGGTATCGTGAGGAAAACGTTGGTGGATCTGAATCCTTTAAAAGTTCTCGTTGTTTTCTGTAATAAATTCATTTACTTCTCGGTTTCCCTATGGTAAGGCATCCGCCTGTTGATAGTTTTGGCTTTTTTAATTGTTAACAATGTCCTTGTAATTTCCTCCTCTGATTCTTGATTTCCTTATGTTAAGGGATCTGTTTATTCGATTAGAACACATGGATAATTTTTCTTCTTTTTGATTACTATCACTGTCTCTGTAATAAATCCACTTGAACTCATGATTTCCCTACGATAAAGGATTTGTCTGTTTATTCTGTGAGGAAACGATGATAGCTTTGATTCATTTAATGCCATCGTCATTTCTGTAAAAACAAAATAGTCTCGGTGACTAGACTCTGTAATTATTTCATGTTTGAATTACTTCATTTGATTTTTGATGTAATGTGTTTCGATATCATTTCCTCTTGTTAATGCATTGGTTACATTTTGTGGTAATTCTCTGATAATGATATCGGGATTTTTGAATCGTGTATGGATACGAGTCTAATGATGGATCCCTTTTCTTTTTGCGAGGGAACCCATTAGATTGTTATGAGCCTCCTACTCCTCTTGAGTCGCGGACCTCTCACTTGGTAAGGGGGAAAGATCGGAATTCAACCCAGGCCCGAGATAAGTTTACGCTTTCCTCTTTTCGTTCTGTTTATTTTGTTCATTCAATTCAATTTTGAGGAGATAGTAATAATATTTCAGGTTTACCTTTTGTAGGTTAAAATCGTATACACTGATTTATGAAGGGAGACTTCCTTAAGTTTAAAAAGGTACTTCGAGTTCCATCTCAACTGACCTCTTTCTGAGAATTTCTTCCACATTTCGAACTAGAGATTTGCGCTCGCTTACCTCTGTTATAGACAATCGATGTTGATTAAATGTTCATTTGAAAGTTACTAGAGTTTTATTCGGGCATGTATAACCCTGTCTGTATTCATATTTTTCTTGGAAAAAAACTACAATGGCTTTGTATGCAACAATGACTTATCAATCTGCATAGATGAATTTGGTCATAACGATCTTTGAGATTTATTGTATCAGATAACCATTTTCGTTAATGTGTGTATATATATATATATATATATATATATATATATATATATGGGACTTTTAAATCACTTGTTTTTGTACTCCATTATGATCACATGAGTCTTTCTTTACTCCACTAGTTCGAATTATATATGTAGAAGTAAAACTACACAGTTTACCTAGTTTGCTTCAATACAATCTAATTTGCGTTGGTTTCACTTGTTTCTTTTTTGAAGTAGTTTGTTTTGTGTGCGGTAATTTACACAGTAGGCAAATCAATAAATCTAGTATGGCCATGAGGCACACCCATACAAATTACTATCTATATATATCCATTAAACATATAACACTTCAGAAAAATCAATCCTAACAGGGAATTTAAATAGTGGACAAATCCACAAATCCATAAGGCCATGAGACATACTTATATAGATTATCATTTAGATATATAAAACATCAACCATATAACACTTCAGGAAATGAAAGTATATAGGTAAGATACATATCTGGATATATATCTGAATAATCGATGCTGGGAAAACAAATGGAACAACCATGTTCCACCCAACCGTAGACACAGAACAACCACACTTTACTTGTCTTGATCACCTCCTTAGCTTGACTATGATTGCATACGTGAAACTGAGCATCACTCCTTAACCATTGTCTCTCCGAACAGTTCAAAAAATTGTTTGCCTAACACTAGATGTGCTCATAACAACAAAACAATTGCTTTTCCCCAACATACTAAGCAACGTTCTGCCTCCCACATATGTTGTATATATCTCATGACTAGGACTTTCCATTCTTTTCCCTCCTTGGGAAATTCACAGCTTTACAAATCCTTGATTTCTAGGGGCTGCTAGTGACATAACTCAACTTCCGACACTTGTAAAAATTAGCTTTGAGTTAACTCAACCCTGCTCCCCACTCATGGAGTCATAGTCAACTATTTTTAACTTGGTTGTTCCATCTGTTCTCCAACATTAATTTATTAAAAATGTTTGTCTCATACATGTGTCCATCAAAAGAGGACAATTGGCAAGTTAAACTTTTGTCCAACAGTCATAAAATAATAATTACATACTTTCAAAATCTAAAATATAAATTTCCAAAAATGGAAATTTATTTTGAAAATAACAACTTTGAAATAATTTAATTTTGAATAATTCGAGGATATCACATGCTTGCAGTGTCAAATCTCGTTCTTTGTTTTGTTTTGAGCTATGAAAAGTGGGATTTACTCCCCTTCCTAGACTTCGAACCTTCCTTTGCATCATCCCTATTATTCCCACCTTTTGTCCCTACCTTTGGCAAGTCCAAAATTACTCTATCTTAAGTGATATCTAGATATTTATCTTGGGCATTAGGGTTCTCCCTAGATGAGGTGGGTGATGGAATCTTAATCCCTCCAATTCTCCTTATTAAACACTAACTTTTTTGCCTCTTTCCTTGGTACAACCTTTCAAATTTTTCCAGAGTAGGGTTGTGGCTATAGTTTTGGTGGGTAGAACTCCCTTTTTCCAAATTCCCTTATTTTTTTCTCATGGAAGAAGTTATTTTGTTAATCTCCAGAGCTGGCTAGATATTTTGATCTAAACAAAAGGATCCTCCTACAATTTACATAAATTGTAGGAGAAATTGGGGACTTACTTGAGTCAAGATTTGGTTGAGCTTCCAATGGTGCATTTTGCTGAGACTTCTGCATAGTTACATCATTAGTCTTCTGCATCCTTAGTTGGGTATCACAAGCATCCTATGAGTCCCCTTGAAGTTGCATTGATCGAGACTTTTTTGCATGCAACACTGTAAAACATTCCACGTTCTCAAAGATGTCTATTCGATCCCCCTTCTATTGTGCTCAATCCCTCCTTAGGCCATTTTGAGGCCATTTAGGTGCCTCCCCCTTCTCCACATTTAGGTATTCTAGGGTTTCGAACCCACACTTTCTTTGAAAATTTTAGTGTGCATTCATTGGGTAGATGATCATAAACATAGTCTAATACCTAATAATGTTGTATGTCTTACTTTTCCAAAACTATTCCATTTGTTAAATTGTCCCCTAGATCCATTGTGACCAAGATATGAGCAATGGTGCATGTGTTGGTTTTTTTGGTAGCTATTATCCACTTCCAGGAGTTAACCAATGTTATTATCAATTGCCTTAGAGACACTCATTGACTAGAAATCCAATAGCAACCTAGTGAGTTTCACCTACATCAATTGTAGTGCTATCTTCTCCCTTTGTGGATCAAAGTATAAAATCCACCTTTCCAAAGACAATGGCAGGTGCCTCAAAAGCTAGTGCAATCCTTGAACCTTCATAGCATCCTATTTAGCCCTAAAAATAAATCCAAACCATCCACACATTAAGGGATAAAATATTGTTACATAACTTAGCAAGGATCGCCATACCTTTATCATCCATTCCTACAAGGATTTCTTAGACACTTGGCATCCAAAGAATCACTTTACCATCCTCACTACATGCATTTGATTATCCTCTTCTAAAACCAATATTATTTGTTGAGATTTTTGCTTGACATGCTTGCCAGAGTTGGCATGCCTTGTATGCTACTTCCTCCTAGTTTCAAAAACACACACTTAGTCAAATGGTGTTGGAGCCACTCCCCCCTCACTCCTACATCCTAATATCTCAATTTACCATACCAAATCCTCACTTGAGCTATTGTCTGTTGCATCTTAATATCTCGCTTTGCCATACCATATCCTCAATTGAGCTATTGTCCAAGGATTCCATGAAGCAATTTACAAATCTAAAGAAAAGAAACTCCTTTGACAACCCTAAACTTGCCCCATTCTATTAGTTAACCTTCTCAACTATAGATGGAGATGCTTGGGATACATCATCATGAGGATGACTACCATCCTTGTTTAAATAATTGTCCTTCAATACAATAACCCGCGACTTGAATAAATACATGAGAGATTTGTCCCTAAGATCAATGTCACATCTTTCATGTGTCCTTTCCCTCGTGTGAATAAGAGTATAACTTTGCAAGGATTCCAAGGGTTTTCCAAGGTGTCCACTCCCTACCTCGGCCTCATGACATCTCATGTTATCGCACAAGTTGTAGGTTGGGAAAATCCCGACCAAACCACCAATTGACGACAACTAAGAGGGCACCTACCCACTGTCACATTAGGTAGGTGTCCCCGTCACTTTAGAGGTGAGATAGTCACCTTAAGGGGGTAATCCAAGTGACCCCAGGGGGAAATGAGATGGAAAATGGTAAGTATGAATGGATGTCCCTAGATGTCAATTCTAAATGGTATGAAGATCTTGGGAAAGAGTCTTGAGAAGGTTCAAGGGTCGTCAAATGAGTTGAGTAACCTACCAAGTGTGAATATCCGCTCGAGACACAATGAAAACCAAGCATATAATGTAATATGTTAGTTGGACAAGTAAGTTAAGCTCACTGTCCCTAATTGCAGTGAAAGCAAATGATATATATCAGTGCAATAAAGATAACAAAGGTTGCAATATAAGTGCTAAGTATATGATAAATAAACATGAGACAAAGCTAGCGAAGGCCAGCTCAACTTACCAATGAATAAGCAATAACTTTAGCACAAAAAGCAAGGCTGAAACAAAAGATTGCTGCAGTGATATTATCAACCTTATGGTTGTAGCAAAACAAGCTTAACAACAAAAAAAACAGCCACTAGAAACCACTTCTAACTAGCCCAATAGGTGCGCTTAACAGAGAGTTAGGGTAAACTTAGAGCTAAATCGTAGCGTTAGTTTAGGAGTTATTAGGGATTAGAGGGTTAGTTTATGTAACAACAAGAAGAATTAATGGTTGAAAGGGGATGCCTCGATGAGGAAAAAGAGCCAAAGGCTCAAGGAACACTTTTCCAAAGAGAACTTTAAAACTTGAAAATTTTACATTTACTAAGGCAACAATTTATTTGTCAAATGCAATAAGTAAATGACTAGTGCCTTTAAAAAAGAGTCGAGCAAAGAGAGAGCTAGAGGTACTACCTCCTTGGGGTTGTAAATCCTCTTACTCCCCAAGGCAAGTATCTCTAGCTAGGGTTTGGGCTAAAGAGGGTGTATAACTTTATACTTTTCTTAGCACCTTTATACTTTTCTTAGCAAACCCTTGTTAAACCAATAACATGTAAGCATAAAATAATGGAGACTATGGTGGGGGTGTATGCCTTTATACTTCCCATCTAGCTAGAGATAAACACTATAAAAAAAGATTACCAATTCAAGGAAAAAGCTAAGACAAACCACCACAATAGCTACAAAATAGTCTTCCAAGGCTAGCGCATCACTTCCATTAACCAATAATCCAAGAGATAGCCATAAACAAGAGCACAAGAAAGAGAACTAGCCAAAGAGAGTGAACATTTCAGTCCAATACTTCTCCAAATAGGAGAGTTATGATTTAAAAAGAGATTTTATGATCTCTATTTATACAAAATGTTTTAAAAATAGTTTGTTCACATGATTTTAGGGTGAAACACTAGACTAGGAGTTAACAACCCTAATCTTCCCTTGTACACAAATAATATTAAACAATTCACTTAAAATTTACTTATACACAAAAAAAAACTCGAACTTAAGGTGACGTCGCCCCTTTAGGGGATGTTTTGACACTAAGAGTAAGTCGTTGGTGTTGGAGAAGTGTAGATAGGATTCCCAAAACCACATGTCAATCATCCAAAGTCATTTATTCATGGTCAAAGCCTCATTCTCTTCAAAACGTCATTGTGTCAATGAGTAACAACCTTACCACCAAACCCTATCCCTCCTAAATGAGGAAAGGTGACGTTTTGCCTCTCTTAGGCAAAACATTTGGCATGTGAGGGTTAGGTTATGTCATCCACAATGTCTTTTAGGCCTCCAAAGTTTCATCTCTCTCATTCGACATGTAGGCCCTTGGCATCCAACTTGTGGGCTTCAAGTCTCATGGTATCAAAAACACCAACATGATTTTTTTTTTTTACCAAAATTCCAATGGTGGGGATTTTTTTTTCATCACTGGAATTCAAACGCCATGGATGTTGGAGACCATGGTTAAACTATCTCACAATAGCTTAATAACCATGGATTCAACATTTAATACAAATAAATATAGGGTAATTATGTTTTCAATGATTGATTTAGTATGATCATTTGATTTGTAGTGATTAAAAATTATTGATGACTTAAACTTGACTACATATGTTCTTTTGAATATGACAGTATCAATTGTACACATTAGTAGCCTTTGATAAGCAACAAAGCAGGGTGTAGTTGCATGGGTGGTGACATCCTGAAATACGTCATATGATATTGCACAAGGGTTTGAGCACCTCATGCATATGTGTTACCAATTTCGTCATGATTGGAAAGTTAATGCCTTCATGGTTGATGATGCATTAGCTGAAATCGTTGCATCAAGGTAAATTCAATCTTGTTATTGTACAATTTAACTTGTATTTTTTCTATAAATATCACACTAAAGATGAATTGAATTTGACAGGGGGATCACAAGGGGTGAAGTGATCTTATGTATTTGACATGTACGACGAGCATGGCTAAAAAATGTCAATCGGTTGGCTAGTAGTCCCGAAAAAACAAACGAAATGTTCAATAAGTTAGGAATTATCATGAAAAATTGTTCCAATGACAAAGTGATAGATGCAATCGATGGATTTTTCATCAAATTCGCAAATGAGAAAAAGTTTTTGGACTATTTATTCAAGAATTGAGTTGTTGGTGATAAGATCCGTAAGTGCAAGAAATTTTATTTGTATTTGTATTTTTGTGTTTCGTAAAGATAATATCCTCACTAACTCATTTTTTATATGTAGGGATGTGGGTAAAATGATGCAGAGATTTTCCTTATGTAAATCAGGAGATAAATAATGCTATCAAGTCATATCATTGTTACCTTAAGACCAAATTTCTATCAGATCGAAGAAAAAAGTGTGCTCGTAGGATAGATTGGTTATTGTATATTTTGATAAATGTTGAACCCTATTACCAATTCAAAGAAATTTTGAAAAAATAGGGATATTTGAATAACTACAGGAAATAGAAACAATATGAATCATCAATGGAAAAAACAAAAAGAATTTCAGATAGTGATTGTTGTCTTCATGAGAGCATATATCATGCTTATTGGGTGAGGAATTAAACAAAGCGTGATAAGACATATCTTGTCATCTGGTATTGCACAAATTTTATAGTTTGTGATTGTCTATAGTCTATTCGTGGCAACAGTTGCAAGCATGTCATAAAGGTGAATTGGTTGTATTACCCCTTAGGTGATTCAAATTCATTACTGGATCATGATGCAATATCCAATTCATTCAATGACCCTCATGAGATAAGCATACATGAACCAAATCTTGATGTAAATGCCAACAAATCTATTATGACCAGTGATATTGTTGATCTAGATGTTGAGGGACTTCAACTGACTAGAGATGAGTTGTTTGGATACTTAAAGCTGCTTTTAAACAATCCTCACTCTTCTTTGAACACGATTAAACAATTTGTTGGTCTGGTTAAAAAAATGTTGGGTGAAGTCAATGACCTTCATATTATGGATTATGACTCCACCCTTGAGTTGAGTGTTTTTGAGTTATTTCTAAAGAGGAAGAAGAGTTTTATTATCCCTAAAAAGAAGAACAAAAGAAGAAAACAAAGTGACGGTTTAGAAATTGATTTGAATGTTCCTGCATGTGAAGATGAACTATTTTAGTTTCAGTACCTCAACAAGCGAGAACGTCTTCGCTCAAACAATGCAGTGTTTATGGTCCCATGCGAGTTTAATAGAACAATGATATAAATATGTTTAGATTAATGTATATAGACATAACCATTTTTTAACAAAGTAGTGTGTGAATTGTTTGTAGAGGTGCAACAATCCACTACCGTGGATTCATTCCAAGGACATAGACATATAATGTCATTCTAGTTTTCCTACTATTCTAGGTACTTTTGGTTGGACTCGTCATTGATATAATCCATATTTTCATATGTGTATTACTTTACATGCCAATATGAGTTTTATTATAGATATATGAGATTCTTTTGCAGATATTTCTCCTTTCGAACATACTTGACTAGTTGACAACTTTCTA
>JZKD02S1674980.1:136702-161710 GCA_000966675.3 Picea glauca
TGATACCAAAGGTTCATGCTCATTTCATCCTTCTTGTGCATTTGGTAGTTTCCCTTCATCAAACGATTGTAGATGTTGGCAACATCTTTCTTGCTCAAGAAAAAATCTCTTTCTCGAGTTGTGGCATCCATATCAACATGATTTTTTTATATGCATTTTACAAACTGAATCAACTGACACTTCCAAAAAATAACAAATTTCTACATAAGAGACCATGTCTCTTGAAAGCCTTGGCTTATGCATGGACCTAGCCTCACCCGAAGTATCATGTTGGCTATGACAAGGCCATCCATCCCCCATCTTCATGGTCATACACATTATATGTCAAAATTGTTATGTCGGGGTTTTGAATCATAACCTTCATGATGAAGTGGTAATGACAACCCCTCTTCTTCACAAAGGATGTCCTTTGTTTCTTTTGTATGTTTTCCTCTCTTATCTTATGGGCCATATGAGCAAGCATAACTACATAACAATGTTTGAAACATCAATACATATAACAAATGAGAAAACACTTGTATTACCAAACATGTAAACAATGTATTTCTAATGTACTTACAACTCATATCGTAAGGAAGCACTGGCCCTTGATTTTGGGGGTTTGTTTTATTGGTGGACGAAAGTACATGGAGCTTCTTGATTCATTTCCTCTTCTCTAATAAAGTCAGGAACTCTTTTCGAAGAGATTTTCGCAACCTGTTCATTGCTCATGTTTGTTCGATATATTTAAGACCAAATTAAATCTTTACCAGAAAATGTGATCTTGTCTTTAGGGTCTTGCACTTCAATGCCCATGACAGTCCTCCATTTTTTGCCATGATTACTCATTTTGTATCAATTCCTACAAGTTATTCAAAACAATAATTTAACCTTAAAACAAATACCACAACCAATGCACAACTCTTCTGATATAAATGCAATTTTAGAAATAGAAGAAACTTCTATGCAGAGATTTCTTGCACAAAAAATAATTCAGAATCCTTGAGCATAATTGGCAATAGCAGAATATAATGTGGCATGTAGAAAAATTGATCTTCTTATACTGATGATTCGCATTTCCTTTCACAGTGATATCATTGATGGCTTGGGAGTTTTGTATGACAATTAAGGATACATGAAAATAATGTTGATATTTAGGAAAACAAACAAAATATTTTGGCATTAATGTTTATGGATTTGTCTGAGTTCTCTTCATGTGTCAGACTTGTTTTCATATATGCCCAAATCCTCCATTCTGTGATTTTATTGAAGAATACAGGCCTAACTGCAGGTGAAAAAGGAAATATTCTGATACGGAGCATGTTAGCTACAGGTGGGACAACATTTAAATTTTATGAGTCTTTTTCAAAGATACATGCATCTATCTGCCCAAACTTGCAAATTCTGAGAGTAGTCAATGACTCGGCATGGCCTATGGAAGCTATGGTTGTAAGTTTTAAGCAATGCTTATTACTGCTGTTACGATTTGAAAGTCTGTTTTCACATTTGAGTTACATTCATCTACATATTCAAATCAATTTTGGTGTCTCTTCCATACAAGATTCGATTTTGGTGTCTCTTCCATAGAATGGTTTTTCACGATTTTTTCATTATTTCTCTTCATTTTGAGTCTAAGAGTGTGTTTTTGAAGAGAATGAGATTTTTTGATCAGTTCTACATTTAAGGGCATCGTCTAAAACACATTAGAATATGAAATTATTTCCTCAAGAGTATCTTTATTTATCCTTTTCTCAAAACAACTAGTAAGCATCATTTCTCCTTTGTATCCTAAATATTTGTTTAGGAAATTTTGTTTATTTTTGGGCAATTTCCAAAAGACAACCCAGTGAGAAATTTCTCAATGGACAGTTCGGTTATCTGAGAGTAGTCAGCGACTCGACAACATGGCCTATGGCAGCTATGGTTGTAAGTTTTAAGCAATGCTTATCATTGTTGTTACTGTTTGAAAGTCTGTTTTCACAATTGAGTTTCATTCATCTACATATTCAAATCAATATTGGTGTCTCTTCCATAGAATGGTTTTTCATGATTTTTTCATTATTTCTCTTCATTTTGAGTCTAAGAATGTGTTTTTGAAGAGAATGAGATTTTTTGATCAGTTCTACATTTAAGGGCATAGTTTAAAACACATTAGAATATGAAATTATTTCCTCAAGAGTTTCTTTATTTATCGTCTTCTCAAAAAAACTATTAAGCATCATTTCTCCTTTGTATCCTAAATATTTGTTTAGGAAATTTTGTTTATTTTTGGGCAATTTCCAAAAGACAACCCAGTGAGCAATTTCTCAATGGATAGTTTGGTTATCTGCTCTGCAAACTTAGTTGGATTATGGATATAAGCCCTCCTTTTTGTAAAGGGGAAAAATGCCTAGCATGGATATGTGTTTCTTGGGAGTGGACAGCTGTGCATATTTTTGTCTGATCCTAAGCAGAAGTAACTTTGAAAGAGAGATTAAAAAGCATAGCCTGTACATTCTTTCAGACAAGCATTGATAGTGGTTAAATTAACTAGGTTTAAGAAGATGACAATGGGTTTTGGACACGTCTAGTACCATTTGAACTTTTTAGCAGTCAAATATAGGCACCAGTCATTCTATATACATATTAAAAGTAACAAATATTGCAAATTTGCATGTTCTATAAGTGACGTGGCAAAGAAATCATTTTGATCTTGCAAAATATTATAATTTACATGAGAAAGAGAACGATCTTAGGTTCTTCAATTACTTTGGCACATACATCCAATGTTTTGGGTAAGATGGATGCTCCACTCAACCATCTAAGTCTACAAGTAGATTGAAAAGGGAAAAAAGGCACAGAAAAGCCATTTGTGCAGATTTCATCTCTTCAATTGGTTTGGATATAAGTTGGGTACAAGATTGTTATACATGTTCAGTCATGGTTTTGAATCCCCAAAGAACTCTAGTGCAGGGTCAAGACCAACTGAAGATAATATGTAAGCTCGAAGGGGAAATGTGGTTGATCAAGCTGTAAAAAGACCTTTGACATGTCAATGTGACCTTCAATTTTGACATTTCCTTGTCTCTTTCTTAAAAATATTACATTCAATACAATACTTAGCCTGGCCAATGTTAAGAATAGTTGCTATAATTAAAAAAAACCTAATACCATCACTATAATTTTTATATAATAAAATACTATTTATTTAAAATTACATAAAAAAAAACAAAAGATCAACACCATTACATACATGACCAGAGTTTATATATTTATTGTTATATAAAAAATACTATGATTACATTAAAAACAAAATGTTAAAAGATGCCAGCACCATTTAGGATTACATCCACCACCGAGACTGTATAGCAATTCGCTTTTTAAGGCAATTGATTATGATAACATTGCAAGTTAAATTCAGATAGCAAAAGTCGGGAAGCTTTAAACTTTTTCGAACTTCATCTTTTCACAAAGTGGTATTAATTTATCTTCTGAAGAGACTGAATCGAGAAATGACTGCTGGATAGACATTGCATAACGTCTAATTTGACATTTCACCGAACATTTCACCGAACATTTGGACACTAGCAAGAAGGCCAATCTCAAATAAATTAGAAACAAACAAAAAATGTTTATCAATATTCGACTCATTTTCTGTACGGGACTCTTTAGTCTATCAGATTTTGCTCTGTAAGCGTTGGGTAATCTATTTCAATCTATGACCTGGAATATTTTTAATGGATGCTACAGCTTGGGTAGACGTATGAATCAGCCAGCAGAGGTAGATAAGACAATTAAAAAACAAGTGACAGACTGAGACAATGGCACATGGACAACATCACCTGCTAATATCATTGCATTGCTTCAGCCATAGCTTTACCAGCTAGAGCTGTGTGTTTTCATGAACAAAGGTGCCTGCTGACAGACAATTCTGCCCCCAAGGGTTTACACCACAGGAAAATGTATTTTGTTTGTATTCAAAGTTAGCCATGTGAATGTGAACAAGGGTTTAATATTGAATGTATGTGATCTGTAATTTCAAGCAGCGGGTGCCCCTGTCTGCCCAATAACTTATCTAGAAAGGTATATTATATCATATATTGTTTAGGTATATTATATCATATATTGTTTGTGTTAATTAATAGCTTGAAAAACTTCTGTTTCTACTATACAAAAGGCTTGAAATTACAGATCTTAGTGCCCACTAATGTAATGAAATGCAGAAACAAACGCCCTGCAATTACCTACGCCATTTTCTGGCATATCTTTGTGCTTGCACTGTGCGGGTAAGTAGCTAGTCAAATCTTGCTGTACAACTGCAAACTCTATTTCCTTTTCTTTATAGATTATTATTATTTGACTTATAAGGAGATGAAATTTTTCCCACAATACAATTGCAGGATCGCTGTATTTCAGAATTTTTACTTTGCAGGTTTGAGATACACTTCTGCAGGATTATCAAATATCATTGCTGTTGTCATATTCCTGATGGCTACAGCGTGTGGGTATGGCACTCATGCTAATTATGTCTCAAATTTTGAACCCTCAACGCAATCTTCTTATCAATAAAGAGAGAGACCTGCCTTCTGATTTTGTATAAATCAAGTTTTTGATTGAATATTTTCGATAGATCTGTGTAGTTCACATTTCCATTTTGGTAACATGGCCTGTCCAAAAATATCTTTTGCAAATTTATATAAAACACAGTATTTTCCTCACTGCCACTAAGATTAAAGATTCAAAGTGCGTCCTCTGCAATCCGTTTTTAATTGATGAACAAAACAAACAGAAATTGTGAATGTATAATGAGTTGTATCTCTGGTTTTATTTATGTTATTTGCCATTATTGCCAGCTGATATATATGTTTTGCATATTGTGAGTAAATTTTGGGTAGATTCTATCCCCATCAGGCCGTTCAAGAACAATGAAGAAGCAGCGGGTGTCCCATCCGAATAGGAGATCCATGAGGATAATTTCCACCCTTTGGAACGGGGAAGATTGGGCTACCGACGGAGGAAGGATTAAAACAGATTGGAGTCAAGCTCCCTTTGTTGCCTCTTATCAATCCTTTGAAGTCGATGCATGTAGCGTGTCATAAATTTCGGAGTAAGCTATGGTGAGGCAGTGTTGCTAACCTGAGCGTGGAATCGAACCTCCGTCCTCGGCACCAACGCAGATGTGAGCAGAGTGGAGACAGGGGCTTCTCGGGCTGGCGGGAGAAGAGTTAGCTAGCGTAGAAGGGTGGCCATGCATTAATGGGGCTCACCAAACTACCACGGAGCCCGCAGAGTGAGGGGGCGCGGAAAGCGGGGCAAACGGAACGGGATCAAAGTGTGGTGGTCCAACGGACACGCTACCTTTTGGGTTTTCCAATTGAAGTTTCCGACTGACATATATTGCCCTAGATTAGAGTTCTCCTTTGGTCGGAATCCCAAAAGGTAGAAGTGTTAGCTTACTTCGTATTTTTCTTACAAATGCTTTGCACCAGCCCCAAGTGGATGATGGGTGGCATTGCTGTCAAAATTGGACAATGTTTCCTGTTATCATTGATGTCAAAATTGGACAAGGTAGCGACTACATTGAAAAAAATCTATAATATCAAGAAAATATATTGCGCGAGGTTGGACGGAGCACCGGCGGCAGAGGAGTGCTTGAAAGAGACGAGATGATGTGATGTGATGTGTCCTTGGTTGCCCATTGGCGCAGAGCCGAGTTTGAGCATTGATTAATTGCCATGGGCATGAGGTTCGACGGAGCGCCGGCACAGAGGAGTGCTTGAAATAGACGAGATGATGCGATATGACTGTGTCCTTGGCTGGCATGGGCGCAGAACAGAGTTTGAGCACTGATTAATTGCCATCGGCGTGAGGTTGGACGGAGCATCGGCGACAGAGGAGTGCTGGTGCGAAGTGGTTGTGTCCTTTTCTGGCATGGGCGCGCGCAGAGCAGAGTTTGAGTTAGTGTGTGGGATTTATTTCTGTTTGTTTTCTTTTTGATGTTGCCTTCGTTTTCTGTGTTTCTGCTGCTTTGGTTATGCAGAGTTTGAGTTTGTGAGGGAATTTTTCTGTTGCCTTTGTTTTCTGTGTTTTGGCTGCTTTGGTTGTTATTTTACTTTGCATTTCGAGCATGCCCATGCCGATATATGGTCTGGTGTTTTATCTTTATTGAATGTTTTAATATCTCTTTATTCTGCATTTGGTCATAGCTTTTTTCTTTGGGTTTAATGGGAGGGAAAATTAAGGTAGGCTGATGCAGAGGGTATGCAGGCGAAGGGTCAGAGGGCGTGTATGCACGGTTTGATTTTAACTCATTTTATGCTACATACTTATAAAACGTGAAGTGTATTTTTTAAATGTAGAGGCAATGTAGGAGATGAAAGGTGGAAGAGCTGTTGAATATCCTTGTGTGAGATGGGCAGAGGGTAAATCCTCTTTTGGTGCAAAACCCATGTAATCATTCTTATTGTATAATTGATCTCAGTTGATCCATGTAGCGTTTACGACTTTTTTTTCTCTCTTTAATATTTTTAAAAATATTCAGTGTATTCTCCAGAAATTTTTGTTGTGTTTCAAAGATTTCTAAGCCTTTCTGGTTTTTTGGGCTCAGTGGATAGGAAAATCAAGGCAATCCGGAACAACCCAACTGATGTAGATTTCACAAATGCAATGACAAAGGCTAAGGCTGAGAAAAACGTATGAATAGTTTATTTTAACTCATTTTCTGCTGCATAATTATATAATGTGTTCGCATTAATTATATAATGCGTGTATGCGTGTTTCTTGCATAATTCTTGCGTTGTTGAAAATTAAGACAATACAGATAAATGAAGGTGGAGGAGCTCTTGAATATCTTTGCCTGAGAAGGCTCAGGGTAGAGAGTGGTTTTCTTTTGGTGCAAAAACCATGTATAGATTCTCATTTCAAATCAATTTGATTTTTATGTAATATTTTTTATAATATATTAGAATCTATGTTTATTGTTTTTCATGAAATTATTTTTTATCTTCTAAAAATTTCTGATAAGATTTAGTGGTGGTTTTGTTAATGTATGTTGAATGTTTTTCATGAGATTTTTTTGGTCTTATAAAAATTTCTGATAAGTTTTACTGGTTTTGTTAATCTATGTTTAATATTTGTCATGAGTTTTTTGTTAAATTATGTTTACTGGTTTTGTCATGACTTTTACTGGTTTTCTTTTTTGTCACGACTTTTACTGGTTAGTGGAAATCAAGGCAATCCCAAATACCCAGCTGATGTTGATTCCATAGGTGAAGTGGGCGTAGGCTTCTAGTGGGCTAAGGCCCAATAGAAGGTATGTATGGATTAATTTATCTCATTTTTATACTACATAATTATATAGTGCAAATTTTTTAAAATTTAAAAGCAATGCATGCAAAAGAAGGGGTAGAGGACGAGTCTCCTTCTGGTGCAAAATCCATGTAATCAACCTTATTTTGAATACAATTGATCTCCTCCCTCTTCAGCTCTTTAGGGTTTATGATTTGTGGTCTCTTTAATATTTTTTGATAATATATTATAATAATGTTTATTATTTTTGGTGATATTTTTTTTTCATGTTTTAAATATTTGTTATAAGAATTTTTGTTTTGGTTGGGTTCAGTGGGTGGGGAAATCAAGGTTGTGTCAAACAGCCCCATTGATGCTTATTCTACAGGAGCAAGGCGCAGTCCCAAACAACCCAGAGGATGCGGATTTCCACATGTGCAAGGCAGTCCCAAACAACCGCGCTGATGCAGATTTTGCAGATGCAGTGTGCGCATGCAAAGGCTATGGAGAAGGTATGGTTTATTTTAACTCGTTTTCTGCTATATAATGTGTATTTTAAAAAAATTAAAATCAATGCAGAGAAATTAAGGTGGTGGTAGGTGGAGGAGCACTATTGAATATTTTCGTGTGATAGGTGAAAGGGTGAGTCCTCTTTTGATATAAAACCCATGCGATTCTCAAGCTTTCTGATACAATTGTTAACCTTCCTACTTACCTATTAAGGGTTTAAAGATGTTTGGTCTTTTGTATAAGATGTTTTTCTATATATATAATTTTTGGTTTCTATTTAATAGTTTTAGTTATTATATTTTATAGTCTATGTTTAATTTTTCTCAATAGACTTTTGGTTTTTTTTTTTTTATAAAGATTTATCATAAGATTTTCTGGTTTTGTTTTGGTTGGGCTTAGAGTGTGAGAAAACTGATGTTGTGAAGGCTAAATAGAAGGTATATATGGTTGATTTAACTTATTTTTTGCTGCATAATTATATAATGGGGGTTTAAAAAAAAATTTAGAGCCAATGTAGGTAAAGATAGGTGGAGTGTTGTTGAATATTTTTGTGCCGGAGGGGCATAGGGTGAGTGTTTTTGGGTGCAAAACCTATGTAATCATCCTTATTTAAGATGCAATTCTTCTCCTCCCTCTTTACTTATTTAGATTTTATGATTTTTGGTTTTGTTTTTTGTTGGGTTTGTGGGTGGGGAAATTATAGTAAGCCCAAACAACCCAATTAATGTAGATTTCATAGGTTTTTTTGGGTACAAGTGAAGGCTAAGTAGGAGGTATGTTTTGTTTAATTTAACTCATTTTCATTAATTTTTCAAGAAGAAGAATTTATATCATGTGTATGCACATGTGCATAAGTGCTTTATGAGGTCATAAGTGATATAGAACCAACCACTTATTAAAAAATAAAGAAAATGGATTATTCATATAACTCCAAGATTTCAAAAGACATCTTGGAGTTGTATCACAATATAGCCAAACATATTTAGGCTACAACTCCTCTAATTTTCATATAATTGTCCATAGTTGGCTAGGCATGATATCAACCCTTAAGTGCTATGTTGTTACAACGTTACATTGATTAGAGATGTAGATAATCAATCATTGATAATACCCAACAAAGAAAAATAACTTTAAAAAAGTGATTTGGAAAACTCCTAAACCAAGCCATATAATTATTAGAATTGTAGATAATCATTCATTGATAATACCCAACAAACCAAGTCATCCTTGGATTTTAGCATTGCACAAATCCCAACTTCCATATGAAGTCCATCTTTGGATAAAGAATCAACTGCTATATTGAGTTCTTTATATACATGAAAGAATTAAATGTATCTAGGTCATGGCTTGCAAGGAATGCCTTTTGCTTTCAATGTTGAATCTTTTTTGTTTTGTTTTGGGCTTATAGAAAGTGGGATTTACTCCCCTTCCTAGACTTCAAACCTTCCTTTGGATCATCCCTACTATTACTACCTTTTGTCCCTACCTCCTAGATGAGGTAGTTGATGGGACGCCTTTTGCTTTCAATGTCGAATCTCCTTCGTTTTGTTTTGGGATTATAGAAAGTGGGATTTGCGCCCCTTTCTAGACTTCAAACCTTCCTTTGGATCATCCCTACTATTACTACCTTTTGTCCCTACATTAAATTGTACCTTTTTTTGCCTTTTTCTTCTATTCAAACTTCCTTTCCAATTTTTGCATAGTCGGGTTGTGGCTAGAGTTTTGGTGGGTAGAACTCCCCTTTCTTAAGTTCCCTTGTGTTTTTCTCACATGAGAAGCTATTTTGTTAATATCTAGAGTTGGCTATATATTTTTGTTATGAACATAAATATACATATACCATAGATATTCATAACATAATAATTATTAATAATGAAAGGTCATGTCTCAAAGGACATGACTATTGGTAAAGGGCACCCTTGCGTGGGTATATAAACCGAGCCCTCATTCTCAATTGTAATCATCTATCTTATCATATCTTATCTATTCATTTTATTTTTATATTTTTAAATATTGATTTCTACTTAATTAAAATACGGTAAGGGGTGTGACTCTGTTGAAACCACGAAAAGGCATGAAGGTGCATGATTCTTCTCTGCATGGCTTTCATATTTTATGGTTCGATGGTACAATTTTTTTATTCGTTGTATTGATATTTGATGTACGATTCTGTTATTTACTGTACGGATTACACAAATTAATTAATTCAATGCTTGTATAGTTTGCAGAAATTGGCAGTTGTAGTCAATTAATCGTGTGACAGATAGAGGACTCTATGCTATAGTAATAGATGTTGACGGTACGACAATTTAATTGATCTATACGGTGGCTGTAAGTACACGATTTCATAATGTACGTGCTGAACAATTTTCAAGTGTACGGACACCAATCACTCTCAAATTCCCACGGATTGCACAAGCGGAAAATAATAACAGATTGTACGATATTGTGAATTGAGAGAAGTACAACTGTAATGCATATCTTCTCTTTCTTTCTCTCTTTTTATTTTTATTTTTTAAATTTATGTTTTTTTTTTATTTTTCTGTTGTAGCGAAGTAATAATTTTTATTTTTTTTGGCAGCGGAATAATTCGTAATTCTTTATTTTCACGAGATTCTAAACTTTTAATGGCCACAACCCTGGTTGTGGTCAAGGACCATGGAATTGGAGAAGCTCCGAAAAAAAAAATAAAAAAAAATTAGAGGGCCAGATTATGATCAACGACCTGAAGAAATCAGAGAAACTCTGAACGTTGGGATTGGCTAAAAGCCGGATCAGACAAGGTCTAATAAAGACACTGGCCAAAGGTCGGGATCAGAAAAACGAAGCTCTGATACCAAATGAGACGAACAAAGTTCACTCACACAAGAATAATCCAAAATATTTGGAATATAACAAAGTAATCCATGTAGGACTGTAAATAATATATAAAATATGAATAGATGAGATATGATAAGATAAATGATTACAATTGAGAATGAGGGCTCGTTTATATACCCACGTAGGGGTGCCCTTTACCAATAGTCATGTCCTTTGAGACATGACCTTTCATTATTAATAATTATTATTTATTAATTATTATGTTATGAATATCTATGGTATATGTATATTTATGTTCATAACAATTTTGATCTAAACAAAAGGATCCTCCTCCACAATTTACATAAATTGTAGGAGAAATTAGGGACTTATTTGAGTCAAGATTTGGTTGAGCTTCCAATGCGGTACTTCTGCATACTTGCAGCATTAGTCTTTTGCATCCTTGTTTGGGTATCACAAGGATCCTATGAGTCCCCTTGAATCGACATCGATTCAAACTTTTTTGCATGCAATACTGCAAAATCTTCTATGTTCTCAAAGATGTCTCCATCTGATCCTCCTTCCATTGTGCTCAATCCCTCCCCAGGACATTTAGGTGCCTTTACCTTCTCCTCATTTAGGGATTCTAGGGTTTTTCGATCCCACACTTTCTTTGAAATCTTTAGTGTGCATTCACTAGCTAGATGACCATAGGCATAGTCTAAACTTGATAATGTTGCATTGCCTTAAATACATCCATTGACTAGAAATCCAATGGCAACCTAGTGAGTTTCACCCACATCGATTATAGTGGCATATTCTCCATTTCCAAGACAATGGTAGGTGCCACAGAAGCTAGTGCAATCCTTGAACCTCAATTGGCACATAACTAAGCAAGGATTGCCATACCTGTATCATCCATTCCTACAAGGATTTCTTAGACACTTGGCATCCAAAGAATTACCTTGCCAATGCTTGCCTTGCCATCCCCACTACATGCATTTAATTATCCTTTTATAAAACCAATCTTATTTGTTGAGATTTTTGCTTGACACGCTTGCCAAAGTTGGCATGCTTCGCATTCAACTTCCTCCTAGATTCAAAAACACTAACTTAGTCAACTGGTGTTAGAGCCACTGTTGATGTCAGGTTTGTCTGTAGTTGTATTGTTCTCAGTGGGCCATTATCCCTATTACAGGAGCCCTGATATTAACATAATAAAATCATTCTTAGCACTGGTTTTCTCTTCACGGTTTTTTCAGTGGTATCTACCAAAAAATATTGGTGTTCATGTGTGTATGATCTGGTTTCCAGGTTTTTGCTTCCGTCGCATGTTTTGAGTTGAATATTTCAATAATGTATTTTTGTTTTATGAGCTGCCAATTCGATTTGTAGTAAGAAAATCACTAGATAATAAGATACCTAGGTGCTACAGTAAGAGGTTTTCAACATGGAATCAAATCCCATGTTTTGAAGGGAAGTTAGATCTTAGATCCATAGTAGTGGACAACAAATCTATCAGATTTGTAGGAGATCTTAGCAGATCCATAATCAACGGGAAGAAATCGAAGGATTGATTTTAGGGACATTATCGTACTGAGACAAAACTAGGGTTTTGCAGGTTTACAGAGTTGTATGTAGGTTCTAAGAAGGAACATGCATATGCGAGAGTTAGTAAGCATAGGCGTGTACATACATGGGCACCAATGAGCATAGGTGTGTAGATATGCAGGTGCAAGTGAGCACAAACACGTACATATGCGAGGGTTTAGTTGTGACAGGCACAAACAAGTTTTTCTACGTCAGTATAGGAGTAGTTTCCAACGATAGGTTATTTCTAAGGCAATGTCTCAGGGCTTAGGGATGACAACAACACTACTGAGAGTTGAAGACAAATTGGATGGAGCTTTAACTTCCTATCTTGGAAAGCAAGAGTAATTTGGTGTTGAAGGAGTATGACCTTTGGGAGTTAGTGGAAAAAATAGTTGTTCCATTGACATATTCAACAGTTTTGGAAGCTCATAACAAGGAGATCAAAGCAGAGAGGGTTCTCTTGGATTTGGTGAAGGATCACCTAATTCCTCACCTATTAGAGAAGAAGACGACCAAAGAAATGTTTGATGCTTTGGTAAGTTTATTCCAGAGGAAGAACATGAATATGAAGATGGTCTTGAGGAATAAACTCAAATGAGTGTAGGATTGACTAATACTTATTCTTTCGTTAGTCGTACATTACATGCGATTCAAGAATTTCATCACAAAAAGTGACTAACCTTTCACAGATTTTTCGAAATCTCTTTTCTACATTCATGAAAAAGATTTGCATATATTCCAAGTTTAAAGATGGAAAGACATTTCCTCGTACAGGTGTCTTTCGTAAAATTCCCGTGTAATAAAAGCTCCTTCGTCTAACAAAAGGGCTTCCTTTGATAATTCATCCTGCCAATTTGTTGAGCTCCCTAAAAATGTGAGTGAGGGAGAACCACCTTGGATCAGATAAGTAGCAAATCTGTGCCATTAATGGTTTAAGTCTCACCACATGAAGTTGTAATTGCCCATTTACCCATTCTATTACAACCTTTGAATCCCCCATAATTTGAACCTTCCTCAGATTGAGGGAATTTATTAGAAATAACAAAGCCCACAAGGTTGAAAGTTTCGCCTTCATATTTTTTTCGTTTATTGACAACAAATCTAACTTTAAAGATTGTGTACCAAAACTAACCCCACACCATAACATGGAGGTGCCCTTGGTAGGCCCCATCAAAAAACCCCAAGGTATATCTTTAGTCTAATGAAGGCATTGAAGGCCTCCTTGGCTTGTGATTTTTTATCTCAGGCTTGTATTCTTGAGTTAATTTTATAGCCAAGACTGCCACTACTTCCAGAGGGATAACCTTGTACTGAAAAATACTCACATTTCAATCCCACCAAGAGAAATAAAAAATAAATACTGGAAGAGATATGATACCTCAGTTTTCCTTATCGTCCTTCCACACTTTTAACTAGACATTGAGATCACTATAAAATGCCCATGCAATTTGAGCACATTTGTTGAGTTTGACCACCCCTGTTGTGCGAATGAGCATGAAACAAACAAATGTTGCACAATTTCCTTTTCTGCATTACACATCGCAAATCTGCGAAGGCCTATCCACCCTCTTTTTAGACCATTATCTTGGATAAGAAGTTTATTTTACAGAATCAACTAGGTTTCCAGCAATAGTGCTCTTGATCTGATTGCCCTCTTATCTTAGAAGATATACCAGATGAATACTTAGTTTATCCAGGTTCAGAATCAACTTATGAGTGGTATGACTACAGTGGAAAGAAATCAATCTGCTCCCATACTTGAATTTGCCACTCAACGAAGAGATGCCACAGGTTGGAAACCAAGGCCTCAACAAGAGGCAAAGGCCCCAGATACTTTGAGACCAGTTGAGCCAGTTAATATAGAAGCTTGGTGCCTCTCGTGCCAAGAACCCCACAGAGACGATGAATGCCCCTGGCGAGAATTGAGTTTAATCTCAAAACTAGAGTATTTGAGCCCAACTTCGATGTTTTTGCATGCATAGGGGAGAATAACGTCTAGATGCACAAGACCTCCACATGTAGGTCACAAACTAGCATATTTGATTTAACAAGATTGATTTACATTCTCTTTGCAACACAAAAAGAGTCCATAATTAATTTCAGGGCATGAAATTCTTGAAGTGTTCTTGCACCATAAATAATCACATCATCAATGAAAAGGAGATGAGTAAGAATTTCAGAAGAGGTGATTTTTAGGCTTTTTAGAAGGCTGCTCCAAGCGTTTTTGAAGGCTGTTCCAAGCGTTTTTAAAAAGCATGTTGATCCCATAAACAATAATGAGAAAAAGAAAGGGTGACAATGCGCACACGTGACTTAAGCTTCTTGAGCATCGATAAAAATGTTGACGAAGAGCCATTTATAAGAATAGAGGAGGTAGACTCTAATCACTCAATAATCCAATTGACTGATTTTAAATTCATCCCTACTTGGATCAACGCAAGCCTGACGAAAATCCAACTTACCTTATCATAACCCTAAGTCTTAGAGAGATCAACCCTCATGACTATGGAGGAGAGATTTTGGGCTTTGATAGAATGTAAAGCCCCTCCTAAGTAAGCGCAACCAGATCATCATGGATTTTCCATTTGTAGAGACATC
The DNA here is from genome assembly GCA_000966675.3 of Picea glauca. Taxonomy (NCBI): domain Eukaryota; kingdom Viridiplantae; phylum Streptophyta; class Pinopsida; order Pinales; family Pinaceae; genus Picea; species Picea glauca. Next base: position 151,448 of record JZKD02S1674980.1, read on the forward strand.
CATATTGCTCCTTAGAGATTATTTCGCTAAGAATAGTCTCAAGGCAGTTTGTGATAATCTTAGCTATTAGTTTATAAATCAGATTACAACAGGTTATGGGTCTAAAATCCTCAAAGGTAGCCAAATCTTTCATCTTAGGGATTAAGGTTAGAAAACTCGAGTTTAAAGAAGCCCACATTTTGTTGGAATTTTAGGATTCTTGAGCCACTTTTAAGAGGTCGATTTTCAGCAAGTCATAGAAACCTATGTAAAACTCAAATGTCAATCCATCGAGTCGAGGGCATTTACACTTTTGAAAGGAATTCAAAGTGGAAATTATTTCCTCTTTAGAAATCTTAGCAAGTAGCGTGTTGTTCATCTCCTTCATGATGGACTTTAGAAAAAACTTTAGGACATTTAAAATTTCATGAATAAGGTGCCCGTCTAGTTCTTTAAAGAGGTTGGAAAAGAAACATCTTCCTGCTTCAACATTTTTCTTTTCAAAGGAAGAAACTATCCTTCCATCCTGATCCTTAATATCTCGGATACTATTGGCTAACTTACAAAAGCTAGCAATTTTGTGAAAGAATATGGTGTTATTATTGCCCCCCTTTAACCATGTTGCTTTGCTCTTCAGGCACCATTTGATTTCTTCTTTAGCCAATACATGTTGCCTCTTTTTCATCCACTAACAAAGGGTTAATTCATCTTCGTCTGTCAGAGAGCCTATCTGCCTATCTATCAGTAACGACCCTATCTTTGCTTCCACCTCTTGGTGATGAGCATGAGCTTTTTGAATAAAAGTTTTTGTTTAGGTAGAGGTGGAATGTTTTTATTTTTCTAGGTTGTCGACAAATTGTTGCATGCAAGATTGTTCATCATCTTCGGCTAACGAAATCCACGATAACAAAACTAGACTTTTGTACTCCTCCTCAAGAAGCCACGATTGGTTAAATTTCATCGGGGAAGGCAACCTAGAACCTTTTTTGTCCATCTCCAACAATATTGGCATGTGATCTGAGATACCCTCGATTACCACTTTAGATTTGAAAACCCACAATTGATCAACCATCTCTCCATATATAAGAAACCTATCAAGTCATTTAGCTACCACCTCGTTCCCATTTCTTCAATTTCTCCAAGTTTGAGAAAGTTTTGGTGGCTCCATATCAATAAGGTGATTGTTTTCTAACCAGTGAGAAAATAAATTTACTTGAGGGTCTAGACGAGGGAAATCACCCCAAACCTCTCTTAAAGAGAGGGTAAAATTTAGGTCCCCACCCAAGATGATGTTTGGCGAATTCAAAAAACTTGAGCCACTTACCTTTCCAGAATTGAATCCGATAAACATACGATCCATAAACATTGACCAGTTTGAAAGAACAATTTAGGATCTTTTCTTCTAGTTCAACCACTATTATAGAGGGTAACTGAGAGGTAGAAATTAGGTCCAGAGAGAAATCCCTTGAGAGACCCACAGAGTCAATAGAACAAAAATACCAATCTTTTAACTGACTTTGAAAAGACTCGGCTGCTTTTTCTCCACTACACGTAGTTTTCTGAATCATGATGAAACCCAACTTGCTAGTTTGAACCAACCTTTTTAAGGCAAGTACTTTTGGGGCGCTTCCAACCCTACGTGCATTAAAGGAAAGAACAATCATTTTGAACTCCTTGCTTAGGATTTCCCTGCTTTAAGGGCCTGAAATATAGTAGATTACTTACCACACCTAATTTCTTCTTTCGCCTTAATTTGAGGTACAAAATTCAAGGATTTCCTTCGTGCATGACCTGTTGTACCTTTTTGTCCATGGCCAAAAAACCCCTTGCATAATCCATTTCATTACTGTTATCGCACAGTTTGTAGGAAAGGTTTAGGTAGCTTGAAGTCAAGGCTCAAACTGGCGTAACAGGAGCTTCCCCACCCACTGTCACCTCGATGGGGAGCTCTTTCTATTCAGGGTGGCTAATCCCAAGGGAGACGTCCCTAGTAATCTGGGTTTCTGAAAGGTCGAAAGGTCTAAAGGATCAAGATAAGAGTTTCCTTTCATAGATTATTGCCAAGAGAGATAGTCAAGGGTGAAGGTATTCCACTGAGAAAGGCGCCTGTTTGCGAGACAAGGCAAATAAAGCTAAAATGTGCATACAGTGGTTAGTACTTCAAAGTATTAATGACTATCTTTAATACATATGAGCAATGATGAAAGTAATTATTGACGAAGTCAATGATTGCAATTAAAACATATATATTATGTCACTTCTTCAATAAATACAAAACGATAAAAGGTATTCAATGTACACAATCAATCCTTGTTATATCACAATGCAATAAATATCATACATCTGCTCATATATAAATATTGTTGCTGCGTCACTATTGCAGATTTAGGGTGACGTCAGCCCTAGTATTAGGTCAATTCTTGAAGACAAATGAGAGGAACGTTTTGTCAAATAAGCTTATGGAAATACTCAACAACTCAAAGCCTATCAAGAAGGGTGACAATGTCAAAACGTTTCAAGGGCAAACAAGAGTTTTAACAAGTATGACGTCACCTATATTGTTGCTGGTTAGGGTTAGGTTAGCTAGTCAAAGAGGTGGACGCTTTACCAAATTAACCAATGAAAATGCTTAATACCTCTATGGCTATCAAGGGATGAGTCAGCGACAACTTTTAGTCCAAACAGAAGTTCAAATAAGGCAAGATGTCATCAGCTAAATGGAGTCAAGGAGTAAGGCTAATGGCTTGGGAGAATCTAAATCTAAGGACAAGAGAGTTAGGCTTGATGGTGCTGCAATGGCAGGGCCACCAAGTCAAAACCCTAGGGGAGGAGGCTCATTCCGGTGTAGCTAGAGCTAGGCCTCATGCTCCTCCCTCTTTCCTTAGAACTCTTTGGCAATTGAGACTGATGAACTTCTTAATTTTATTCTCAATTGAGACAAGAGTTGCTTTTTGCCAAAAAACCAACATGAGATTGGGGGAGAATCGCCCATACTTTCGTTGGAGAGAGGGAATCCCGAATCAGATCCAAGGAGATGGCCCATTATTTTAGAACTAAACTAGAGGGTCCCCATTCCTACACCTTGCTAAAAATCTGTGTCAAATCCTCCTTTGATTTGAATTTAAAACAAATCCACCCACGAGATAGGGTGTGAATTTCAGGTCGATACCCCTAGGTATCCAGGCTTTCAACGATGGCAAATAAACTAATTTTCTGCAGAACCTTCCCACTGTTCAGTTTTCTCCAACCCAAAACCTGACACTTGGCTCAAAATAAAAACATCTTATTAAATAAATGCACAACTAGGTTCCTAACAAAATTACAGGGAAATCATAAAAATGAAAACCATACACATTGCACAATAGATTTATGGGTAATTAACCCTTGGAAAACTTCGAAGAGAAAACTGGCTCGGTGAGATTTATTTTTATTAATCTAGGCTTCCTTCCTCGGATAATGGTCCACATAAGGAATACAAAAATAATAGATAGCCAAGCCTTACAAACCTTCAGATCAGTTCTTTGATTTTGTTGGTTGGCTGCTATCTCCCTTGCTTCCCCTTTGCTCCTATCCTCGACCCCCCTGCCCTCCCCACTTGGATGAATGTCCTTATCTACCCAATCAATGAGAGCTCTTTCTCTCACTCTGTGTGTGATACAAGCACATGAGCAAAGACTCCTTTGCTCTTATGTACTTTCTGTGTTTCTCATCCTCACATACGCTATTTTTTCTAATCTTGAGTTTACCCCAAGTACAAAACCCTATATCTTCTAAAGTGATTGACTGAGATCTAATCTCACACTCACTTTAGATCTAACGACTAGGACTTAATTTAATTACTAATGCCAAATACTTAGACATTTAATTAAATTAAAGTCACTTTATTACAAAAGTATATTCACTTTATTAATCACTTAATAAAGTGAATTTCCTAAGGTTTTGAGAGGCATTCAAGACGACTCCCACGTGTTGACACAAACCCACGTGGAAGTGCTTATCCAATGCCATTAAAACATTCAAAGCTCCCTCTTATAGAGGAAGGTGCTTCCACTACTTGGAGGTGGCTCCATCTTCCCCGTCGACTCTAGTACCATGTTAAATTTTTTTTAACCCAACGCCCAACACTTAGCTCAAAATAAAATCCCTTTATTTAAAGAAATGCATAGCTAGGTTTTTAACGAAATTACAATGAAAGTATACAAATGACAACCAGACACTACATAATAGATTTTTGGGTAAAAATCCCTGGTAAAACCCCGAAGGGAAAACCAATTTTGTGAGATTTATTCTTATTAATTAGGGCTCCCTCCTTGGGATAATGGGCCACTTGATGAATACAAAAACAACATAGGCTATCTTTTAAAACGTGATCAACCACTGAGATCTAAGTGGAAAAACCTATATCACCTAAAATGATCAACGACGTGAGATATAATCTCACGTTCACTTTAAATCTAATGGCTTGGACTTACTTTAATTACTAATGACAAATTTTTAGACATTTAATTAAATTAAACTCACTTTATTTCAAAAGTACATTCACTTTATTAATTACAAATTTGTATGTTTCTATGTTTTAATTTAACTCATTTGTTTCTATATAATTATATCTTGTGTGTTTGTTTAAATGTAATTGCAATGTATGCTAGAAAGTGGATGGGTGCTTTCAAATTATTGAATATCTGTGTGAGAGAAATGTGGGGCACTATAATAGAAACAAACAAAGAGGGTGAGTTATCTTTTGGTGCAAGACCTATGTATGTTCTCCTACGAAATCCTTTTTGTTTTAAATACAACGTTTTCCCTTCTTCCTTCCTTATTTATGGTTTATGTTTTTTGGTAACTGCATAAGATATACCTACTTATGCATGAAATTACTGACAAGAGTTTTTGTTTTTGATTAATATTTCTTGTTAGATTTGTTAGTTTGTGTTTGATATTTCAAAAAACAATTGGTAGCTATTTAATATATTTTGGTATGGTTTTTGTTGGGTTTAGGCGGTGGACGAATAAAGATATGACTTAGTGTTGATGTAGATTCAACATGTGTATTTAATGAAGAAAATGCTAAGGATGATGTATGTATGTTACATGTGCATCTCTATTTAAATTAAATGCATTTGACATTATTTCTCATTTATTTATTTATCGATTGCAATGCAATGCAATAAATGAAAGTGAAGGAGCATGGATGAAATTATCGAAATATTTTTCTGTAAGAGAGACTTGAGGTAGTGAGAGAGACTCTAAAGGTAGAAATAGAGGGTGAGTTTTTTTTGGGTTTTACAATGAGTTTCAATTTGTTTCAAATATAGTTGTTTTTCTCCTACCTTATGATTAATTTTATGAAAATATCAAAAATCATAATTCTTAAATAAGGAGGGAGGAAAACCATCACATGAAACAAAGATAAATTCATAACAACACCAACAGAGAACTCATCCTCCACCACTACTTTTGTACTCTTTTATATTACCCACATTTCTTTTACACAACGATATTTGGTTGTTTTCTTTAATGTTTCTTCACTTTTCTTGGTTTGCATTGTAGTTCACTAATATATGAATAAAAAATAAATAATATGAGATATGTTTAATTTAAATAAACACACATGGAACCATAGATACCTATTTTTTAGCCTTTATTTTCATCGAGTGCATTTGTAGAATCTACACCAGCTCTAGGACGTCGGACGCTGGACGCTTTCATTTTCTCAGTTACCTAAACCCAATAAAAACAAAACAAAAAAATATTAAATAGTTTGAAATTTTTTATATGAAATATTAAATAGACATTCAAAGATATTATGAGAAATTTTAATCAAAGACCAAAACCATTATTAATAATTAATAATTTTATGCAAAAGTAAGTATATTTTTTGTAAAGACAAAAAATTGTAATATTTAAATGGATAAAGAGGGAGGAAAACTATTGTATTTAAAACAATGAAGATTTGTAGCAGAATGTACATGAGTTTTGCAATAGAAGATAATTCATTCCTTGCTCCTTCTACAATATTACTCCTCATCTCTCACATACAAAAGTATTCAATGAATTTATCAAAGCTCTTTCAACTTTTTTTTACTTGCATTGCCTTTAAATTTAAATAAATGCACATCATATAATTATAACACAATAAATGAGTTAAATTAAAATTGCATTGAACCATTTGAATATATAACAACAAATGAATAAATTTCTCCATACATACCTCATTTTCATTTGCCCATTACACCAATGGAATTTACATCAACCCTGGACACTAAATATGGTTTATTAGGGTTTGCGTTAATTTTTTATCAATTGATCTTAAATAAAGCCATGAAAGATAATATATGAGAAGATAAGTGGAAAAAAAGTAATAACAAATCATAAATTAATGAACACTATGAACACGACTTCCTCCGATGAAGAATGAAGCTTGAAGTATTGTCTTTGCTTTTCTACTTTTACCGATGCTTTCCTTTGCAATCTCAGCTTGAACCCAACGACCCCCTAGGTGAACCTAAGAAAATTCCAACTTGAACCTTCGAACAACCCAACGCCATTCTACCTTTAGTGGCCACCTGCCTAACATGACTTACCATGACGCTCTTCAGGACCTAAGTGAACTTTCGACAATCTTCTCAGTGAACTTTCGGGCACCAATCTGCAGTGAACTTCTGACAATCACTCAGTAGACAAATAGAAAAATATAATACAGAGACAAGAGGAGAGGATATACAATTTTCAGAGATAAAACATGTATAAACTGATTTGCATTATATGAACCAGAATGACATGGGTTTACAGACTTGATTTGCATTATATGAACCACTGTCGGCCAGTAAGACATGATAGTGGACAGGCCCCACTAATAACCTTTATTTAACAAGATGATCATGGAAATGGTTAAAATAGATACAAATCCCAATGTTGTGTAAAAACTTCTCAGTACATATTTTATTTTGATCTTGATTGTTGTTTTCTTCTTGTTGAAAAACATATTTGATTCTGATGACCCATGGTAGCTTTTCATCTATAAACATGTTTATAAAAACAGTATTGAAGATTTGGTTGAGATGATGGACATTATCTGATAGATTCATTTGATGAACAAACTACCAAGTTTCTATGACGTCTGGATGAATTGCACTTGGGTTTAAACCAAACTTTTGCCACCATGCTCCAAGCCATTCTAGTTGAAGATTGATGTTGTCCCTGAAATTACGTGAAAATTGTATCATGCAATAGTAATATTTGTACCTATTGCTCCATAAACACATATGGTCCCATATAGCTTGGTATTGATGATCCACTTGTGTTGCCAGTCATTTAAGTCCTTCCCTAGGAAGTGTCTCAAACTGTAGTGGTCAATCTTAACCACAAATATGTGACCAACCAAGTATTGTCTGAGTTGCACCAAGGTGTGCATGATGGAAAACATCTCCTTATCGTAGATGGATTAAAGTCTCTTTGACTCTCTAAGTTTCTTGCTCTCATGTGCTATGCAATGCCTATGTTGCATCAAAACTGCTTCTATGCCCTCACCCGACTCATCACACTCAAACATAAAGGGATGAGTGAAATCATGAAGTGCTAAAATTGGACAAGTGCTCATCGCCTCCTTCATCCTGTCAAATGTCTTCCGGGCCTCTTCTTTCCACCTGGATGCCCCTTTCTTCGTGAGATGTGAGTGGTGCCTCCAGCTGTGAGAAACCCTTTACAAAGCGTTGATAATAGCTACATATCCCAAAAACTCCACACAATTGTGTAAGGTTCTTGGGTGATGGCCCATCTAGTATGGCCTGGATCTTCCCCATATGTACCTGTACTATTTGGCCACTGACCAAATGACCCAAGTATAGGATCTCTGTCATGTCGATATGATTTTGTATTGAGCAATAACAAATCAACGATTCTCCATATTAAAACTACACTGCATTGACCAATTCCCATTCTAATCGACACCCTAGAACAAGTTAAACTCGCAAGGGGCCAGAGCATACTAGGGTTGTTGAGGGGAAGGTTTATTTGCCAAATTGAAATAACTGAAAAGAAATGCAAGGAATAAAATCTAATCTAGAAATTGAAATCTATCAAATGTTTTGCGGTGCTTGGGTTTATTTGAGATTAATTTTATCTTGCCAAAAAGAAAATAAGCAAAATACACAAGAAACACCACAAAAAGAGATAGTTTCCCCCAACCCCTTGGGATTGCAGGCATAGTGGGTTATCCCACTTTTTCTTACTAGTTACAATGATTTTTGGAAGAATGTTTATGGTCCTTATACAGTTCAAGGTCACAAACTTACAATAAATGATAGAGAAATTTAGTTTGGAAGAAAATTAGGTCCCTCGGGTGGTCACGGAAGGTTTGGTTCCTTGAAAATGGACTCAATTTCCCCTTGGTTGTTCGCTAAACTTGCAAAAAAAAAAAAGTTATAATGAAGAGAAATGCCCTAAAATGCGTTGGGACAACTTGCAAAAAATATGTTAGAAGCTGGGCAAAATTATCCGAAGAATTTTTTTGAAAAGTTAGCAAGTTAAGGGCTTAGAAAGCAAGTTGAAGGCGAGCGTTTTTAGTGATTTTGTGTGTTGTTTTGGGGTAGAAAACAAAGTGACACTAAGATTGTCAAGTTTGTAATGAAAGCTTTTAGAAAATGAACTACCTTTTAGCCTTTAAAATTTTGGAAAGAAAAGCTTGCTAAAAGATAAACCTTTCCAATGCTAGTGTTGAGATTCGGGTACCAATGAAAGTGGTCCCCTTGTGTTTGTGAGTCTCTAAACACAAAGGGGGAGAGTAATACTTTCATACTATTAGTTTATATTTTAAATTCACATTGACTTTATTCACTTAACTCATAAGCAAGCCTTCTTAGTGATTTTGTGTGATGTTTTGGGGGAACAAACAAAGTGACACTAAGATTGTTAAATTTGTAAAGAAAACTTTTAGAAAATGAACTACCTTTTAGCTTTTAAAATTTTGGAAAGAAAAGCTTTTTTAAAGATAAACCATTCCGATTTTAATGTTGAGATTTGGGTACTGTTGCCACCTTATACACACCTGGGCTATCGTGGAAAAAATCTTGAATCCACTTGGTGTGTCCTTGGGGACAAGTTTCGAGTCAAGGTGTTGTCACCTAATCCTCAACTCCTCTGTCTAGGCCAACTCCTCTGTCTAGACCAACTCCTAGAGAAACCAAGGGGGGTAGTCCCTAACAAAATACCAAGGCTCTTTTAAAGCTAAGAATAAGCAAAAAAAACTACTTCTAGGAGTTTATTGTAAAATGAAACAAAAACATTCAACACTTATCATTCATCATTTGAAATACTCATATAAATCATTTATTCATAAGCATGCATATATCAAGTAGGATACAATATCTGCAATATTAATGAAATTAGTTAGACTATCACATGAATGAAGTAAATTGCTCACATACATAAAAATAAATCAATAGTACCAGTGCCTTAAAATGATTCGTGGGCTGATTCGTGGGCAATTGTTGATCGCGTGTTTTATTAAGGTAAATTATAGGTAGATTAATGAGAGATTGTGTGGCCTCTTTAGAGGCTACCTCTTTGTTTGAAAACTTGGGGAGAACTTAGCGAAGCCACAAGGCCTCGCCAATAAGTTCACTAAGGTGCCAGATATCCAACACGAGGAGAACCTCGATCTCAAAGTTCCCGCTTGACTTCACACACTCCCCTTAGGTGTTTTCCCACGCATTCAGATAACAACTATTGATATTTCCCTAAGTAAACTACAAGCAAGGTTTATTTTAGCTTTTGCAAAATTGAAAGAAATAAACTCTGAATGTAATTGAAATGAAAATTTGCAAGATAACTTGAAACTGAAATGAGCTTTGCAAGAATCCTGAAAATGAAAACTTGCAAAAATTATTGTTGATAGCAGAAATGAGATCTAAACTTAAGCATGCATAAAGATTGAAATTGCCTTTAAGTATAAATGCATGCGCAATTTGAGTATTATGTGTGTTAAGTTTCCTTATGCTTGTATGTGTGTTTGAGATCATAAGATGAGATTTGCAAGGAAATAAAATAGAGGCAAACCCACAACACAAATCCTCTTAATGGGGATGAAGAAACTGGGCTCAAAGGACCTGCTTTTATTGATCCTATTACAACGAGAACTGAGTTCTCTTTTCTCTTTTGAACCTATGGACTCTTATAGAATGGATCAGACTTGAATCAAACTATTACAAAAAACTTTCTGAAAGTCCTAGTCTTCAAGGGTTCCAACTTGGGCTCAAAATCCTTCACTTTTGCCTTGATTTTGAC
>JZKD02S1674980.1:187857-220887 GCA_000966675.3 Picea glauca
TGTTTACTGGAAATTTTACGATATTAAAAAATCCCAAGGGGGACTTAGTGTATGTCCACAAGACTAAAAAATAATGACTAGCATGGTAATATACATTTGACATTAGACTTTGACTTTGACATAATTACTAGCCCCCTAAGACTTGATCATGAGTACATACTTATGATATATCTTGTTAAAAGTGTTTTCTTCACTTGTTAATTATATCTTTCTCTTTAAAGGATTTATAATTTTTAACCATCAATACACCCTCCAACGTATTGATGGTTAGAAATTATAATTCCTTTAAAGAGAAAGATATAATTAACAAGTGAAAAAAACACTTTTAACAAAATATATCATTAGTATGTACTCATGATCATGTCTTAGGGGGTTAATCCTTTTACATAGGAAAGAGTTCATGCTAGTTCATTTTATTACAATTCCCCCCAAGGGGGTATGGATCACGCATAAAGAAGAAGAAGAAGAAAACTTGAAGGGGCCATAAGACCTAGATGGACTTCTTAACTCTTATTATGATCCATCGACTTCTTCAACCTTTGTGGTTCATCATTAGCGTGTCCTGGTGAAATCAATGGGTAACATGGCCCACTCTTTCCAGAAAGGTTTCTTATCTTTGTTTTTCTATGGAATGAAAGGCTTGGCGAAAGATTTGATCTTCGAGACCCCATCCTCCATGCCCCGTGTCCTGATGATGAGCTCATGTAGAGTCTCGGGTTTGAAGGGCTTTCACCTAACCACGTAGTGGTTTGGATAACCCTTCAATGAACATAAAATGCCTATGCTTGGATATATTTCTCACCGAGATTGCAAGTCTTTGGAACTCTATAATGTAGGCATCCAGTGTCCCAACCTATTTGAGTTGTGCCTACTCTCTGAACTGTAATTCCATATCCTTTTTTGGCAAACCTCTCCATCATCTTTTGTGTGAAGTCGAGGTAGGAGGTAACGTTGGCATGTCCCAAGGTGACCAATCCGTGGTACCACCACTCATGGGCCTTTCCATTTAAATGCAAGGTAGCAAATTTAATTGCTTTTTCCTCCGTCATGGTGTTGAGTTGGAATTATGTCTCCAACTTTCGAACCCATTATCTCACTGTGCACCTGTTCGAACCATGAAAGGAAGGAATGGTTAGATTTTTAACCTTTCACATGATATCAATGTTCTGGTGACTCCTGTTGAAATCACTTGGTCTATTCCTGTATTTGATAGTACAATAATATTGTAATGACATGGTTGCCTGGAACTCATCACCAAGAGCCTGCTACTCCCTTAAGTAATCACTAAAATCTTCACCCTGTCCTTGATGCTCTTGATTTCTTGTTTGTTGATCCCCTAAGAAATGATGCAAAAGAGGTCAAGGAATCAATCTATTGGTGGTCCTAGTGTGATCTTGTGCGGGGCTATTATTGTTACTGCCTTTTACATGATTTCCATTGATCCCATTGCTGGTAATTCACTGTGTCATGAGTTGTAGATGAAAAATTATACAGAACGAGCTGTTTGTAAATGATAACATGTCTGTAAATGAAAGAATAGGCCCAACAAAAGCATGCGTAACAACTTTGAAGTTAATATAGAGGCCTGTAAATGACAACCACCTATATTTATCTCTTCTACCAGCGACAAAATCTCACCAACGACAAAATGAAAGCAACTACAAGTAAGACGGCATCCCCATACAAAAAACTTGATCAATAAGAAGATATTTTGGTCTAGTGACAAGAGAATCGTCTCAACGTTAAGGTATCGTTGCCCAATAAGTAGAAATTTTGGTCCCTTAGACAAACTCGACATTTAATAGTCAAGCACTCAGTTTTTCTCCACAAACTTGTTTTCTTAAGAGAACTCAGCCCCCATACAAGCAAACTCAACCACGAAATGGTAAAACTCAGTCGTTGGAATGAGAAAATCAACCACACATAAGAAAACTTTGCTATCAAAATGATAAACTCTATCACAATGAAGCATAATGAAAAGATCTGACTGATATTCTTTCCGCGATCAGTTAGGGTGGATGGTCTTACCACCAAAAGCATTCTTCCTCTATAGGGATATTCGTCCAAAGAGTCAAAAGCCACAACAATTTTTCAAATTCATTTATAAGAAAATAACAATGTTTAATTAGAGAGGGTGTCATCATTCCACTTTTATTTCCTCGTTCAGTATTTTTTTTTGGATTCCTTCATCTTCTTAATAAATTAAAGTGACTTTATAAACTCAATCACTTAAAACATATTTTTACTTAAGTACTTAATGTCACTTTTTAAAATGATTGTTTATTTGTCTTGATGACATCAAATAATTAATTAATTTCCCTTTTCTTCCATTGACGTAATAGCCTAAGTGATTCTCATAGACTATGGTAAGTGGAAGAAAAAAAAAATAATTAATTATTTGATGTTATCGAGACGAAAAAACATTACTTTTAAAAAATGACTTTGAATAATTAAGTAAAAATGTGTTTTATAAACTTTATAAAGACATTTTACCCTTACTAAAAGGGTAAAAGGGTGAAAAATGATTGAACGAAGAAATAAAGAAGAATGAAGGCTTATGTTTTCATTATGCTTTGTTATTTTGTAAAAAAAAGAATTTGAGGAGCTCTGGTGGCTTTTTGTTCTTGGGACGAAAAACCCTAAAGAGAAAGATTAGTTTTGGTAGTGAGACAATCTACCCTAGCTAATCGTGGAGAGAAAAACAATGCTTCATTGAGACGAAGTTTATCATTTTGGTGGTTGAGTTTTTCTTGTTTGTGATTGAGTTTTTCATTTCCGCACTGAAGTTTTAACATTTCGTGGCTGAGTTTACTTGTATGGGGGTCAAGTTCTCTTGAGAAGGTCGAGTTATCTATGTGTAGACTGTGTTTCGTAGATTATAAGTCGTGTTTGTGGAGGAGGGCTAAGTTATTGACTGCTAGAGACCGAGTTTGTCTAAGGGGCTGATATTTGTACGTGTTGGGCAGTGATACATTGTTTTTAACTCGATTCTCTTGTCATTGGGCCAGAGTCTCTTCTTGCTAGCCGAGTTTCTTGTGCGGGGAACTTGCCTCACTTGTGGTTATTGTAATTTTGTCTTTGAGACGAGTTTGTTGTTGTCTGTAGGGTTGGATATAAACGACTGTCAACTACAGACCCATTTATTAATTCCTGAGTTGCTAGACATGCTTTTGCTGGGTCAATTCTTTGATTTATAGACCTGTAATTATGAAAGAAGAACTTGTTGCATAGAAATTGTCATCTACAGACATATTTATTACGGTATTTGTAGAGACAACCTACATAAATAATACATCAAGGTCCACATTAATTGCTATTGTATTAAATCTTGAAATTTTTAAATGTACTTGGATGTTTTAAATATTTAATGCACTAAATACCCTTGAGTTTCAATATTGGTGTTTATTGTAAATCACAACATAGATTAAAATACAAATGAACTGTTAAAAAAAATATTAATATACAAATGAACTGTTAAAAAAAATATTAATATGCAAACTGTTTGACAAAATGAATACAAAAAATAGCGGGGATTTTACATGTTCTCAATGTAACCTCTACTCCAGATTTTGATTGGTTGACTCTTTTCTTTGCGTAATCTATGCATAAGAAGCCAGATTATAATGTTATGACAAACAATTCTTTAGTAGTTGCAAGTCAATTTCTTCTTTTACCAATTGACTCAGCTCAAAGACAAGTCCATTTTAGTTTTGGGCTAGTGGAATTCTAGGTCGGTTGTGTTTTCCCTTTCACAACTCGAATTCTCTATGGAGTAATTGATGCTATATTTTGGCAAAAGTAGGTTCCATAGTCCAAACATATGTTAAAGAACACTCTGAAGCAGTAGGTAATTCAATGGAAATATCAACCTTTCCTTTTGGGCAAATGCTCCAAGGTTTTGTTATTCATAGAACTTTGTTGGCATGGACTGAAGCAACATTATTCCTCTTCATTACCTCACTTGAACCATCTTTCACAAGGATCTCTAATTCTAGTATATAAAGATTCTACATTCAATCAAAGCTTATACTTCAAACGCTGCTACTCATAGACCAATACTTGATGTGTGGTGAGATTAGCCAAAATATGGGGTTAAAGGCAATTGAAAAGTATAGTGATTACTACAAGATTCAACATATGTTAAAGAACACTCTGAAGCAGTAGGTAATTCAATGGAAATATCAACCTTTCCTTTTAGGCAAATGCTCCAAGGTTTTGTTATTCATAGAACTTTGTTGGCATGGACTGAAGCAACATTATTCCTCTTCATTACCTCACTTGAACCATCTTTCACAAGGATCTCTAATTCTAGTATATAAAGATTCTACATTCAATCAAAGCTTATACTTCAAACGCTGCTACTCATAGACCAATACTTGATGTGTGGTGAGATTAGCCAAAATATGGGGTTAAAGGCAATTGAAAAGTATAGTGATTACTACAAGATTCAACTAGGTGTTGCCATGCCTATGTTTGAATTATTTGTATGATGCTAAAAGACCACGGGGAGGTACCATTGGATCTTCGATCGAACATATCTAAGCTTTTTAGTTCGTTATCGCTCACCTCACGCACTTCCCTCTCCCTGGGGCGTCATCAAGTGCATACATAAATGCACTTTCTAATTAATAGGTCACTCGACTAACATAGGAGGTCCCTCAACTTATTAATTAATAGGTCACCTGATTGACATAGGAGGTCGAGGGAATCCTCTCCCTACTGGTAGATTGCATAAATTCTATATCTTGATGGGTCAATATCTGTTGGACCTATTATATTGGTCGAGGGATATCATAAAGGCCGTTCCTATTTTATCTATACTTAGTCTTAACTCGGTGAGAGTTTCTCAAGAGCATTAATCCTCATGATTCGATATCACTATTGAGCACCTTTGTAAGACTCCAAAGTAAAAATTCCCATCTTTCATAAAACCTTCCATAAAGGCCGTTCCTATTTTATCTATACTTAGTCTTAACCCGGTGAGAGTGTCTCAGGAGCATTAATCCTCACGATTCGATTTCCCTATTGAGCACCTTTGTAAGACTCCAAAGTAAAAATTCCCATCTTTCCTAAAACCTTCCATATGGCAGACTTACTTGCTTTGAAGTATTTTTGAACCAACTCTTCTTTAGTACGTAAGTTTCTATTCTTCTTGGGTGGGATTTTACCACCAATTTGTAGTCTCCATATAGCTTCAATTATTGCTAAGTAGGGGTATATAACATCTGCACCAAACCCTACTAATGTGTAGAACTAATACATTTCATGTGCCTCCCCAAATTCCATAATCAATCCATTTTGAGTTCAATCTAACTATGAGAGAAGGTGGTGATGCAAAGCATCCACAATTGACAGAGAGTTGATGGGGACCCCCAAATTTGTGTTATTGTTTGTGGAATAATTGGTAGAGGAGTCCAAACAAGATAATGTTGTGTATCTCCTGCTTAACATAGAAACATCAACATACAAGTTATAGAGAAGACTCATAAAAATCATTTGATTTGATTGTCCAATGTTCCCTTAACAAATCAATTTGAGGTAGATCGACATAATTCTTGAACAAGTCACGGCCTCATTTCTTCTCATTTCTTCTATTTCTTGTCAAACATCTTCCATCTCCCTTGGAACTATCACCATTGATTCATCATAGTAGTTGCACCTCTACTTTTTATTTCAAATGGAACATCTCCCCTACAATTGGAATATCAAGAAATTCGACTAATCAAAAGAAAAGTTGACCCAGGTAAAGGAACCGATCAAGTGAGGAAGGTGTACGACCTCCAAGGAAGAGAAATAATGCCCAACAAACAAGAATATGCCAATGGTTTGAGTATAGGGACGAGTTGCTTAATTAACAAGCCTAATAATGGAAATTCCACTCAAGGCCTTATTTTAATATCCATTGATCTCAAGGGCTCCATTAAATGGATGGAGATGGAGATGAGCTTGCTTGGTGACTCCACGTAAAGGACGTTTCCCTTCCACCCTTGATTAGCTCCTCTTAAATCTCATCTGGCGACTTGTTGTAAAGGACGTTTCCCTTCCACCCTTGATGAGCTCCTCTTTAAAGCTCATTTGGCAACTCCATCTTCCTAGCGCCCACCTTTCCTTGTTTCCCCCTTTTCCATCGTTTGATGAACCTTGATCTCATATGGTGACTCCATTGAGGTGTCTTTTCAGTCAATGGAATTATGGTACCATGGGATGAACCCTCATCTAGAACTTGTCATGCCTAGAGGAGGGCACGTTTAGAAATGGAAATGGATAAGGTTGCTAATGAAGCTGTTGAGGAATTGATGAATCGTGTAAAAAATTTAACTCAAAAATCTATCAAAGAACTAGCCCTTGAATATGAAGAAATGCTTGAAGGATAGATGTATGAACAAACTTACCAAGAAGATCCCAATGAAGTTTCTCATGTTGAAGATCCGGACAAGACATTTGATGAAGACATCCATTCCTATGTTCCTTCTGCAGATGAAGACATCCACCCCAACCTCTGTTCTTCTTGCACATAAAGACAAAGAGATGGTTATCTTTAGTCATATTTATGGTCTTATGAAAGAACCCTTGGATATGGTTGATGAACATATAGACACTGTCATACAAACAGGGAGACACAGATGGGATTTGGTCGTTTCATTTTTGATAGAGATCCCATTTACGACATTGAGGGTAGCTCTTAAGCAAAGGGGGTTGAGTTGTCATCTTCAAAGGATTGGTCTTCATGGATATATAATTCAGAGGCTTGACATCTTGACGATGATATGATTACAAATTTGTTCTGTCCATTCAAGGATGATCCATTGCAACATTTTTAGGGCAATTTTCGGTCATCCCTTGGGATTTGTGATGCAGATCCTTTTGGGGATCAGACTTATTGTATGAGGACTTTCAACCACTTTCGTCTTGAATTTTAGATGAACACTGGAATGTGGTCATCTCAGGCGTAATCAAAGGCTCTCTCTACAATGCATAAGCATTCTCATCTTGAGGATTTTTACAAGGATTTGCAGATGAAGAGACAACATTTTTCTTCCTTTAGACATGAGCATGTCCCTTATCTCATTTCTTC
Source organism: Picea glauca (assembly GCA_000966675.3). Lineage (NCBI taxonomy): Eukaryota > Viridiplantae > Streptophyta > Pinopsida > Pinales > Pinaceae > Picea > Picea glauca. The sequence goes on from JZKD02S1674980.1 coordinate 194,933, forward strand.
TTCTGAAGGGAATCATGGGGTCTTCTTGGGATCTCTCATATCTTCTCAGTCTTCAGGAAGCAATAGTCATACTAATGGGGATGAAGACGAGCCATCGTCTACATATGGTAGCCCTCTTCAAAGATGGATTGATCGAGCTTGTGGCTATCCTATCAGACAAGATTTCGGGGATGATTAGAATTGTAGTTGTTCATTTAAGCAAGATTTCCTCCCTCTCACCCATCTCCATTGGTTTCATTTCATTTCATGATTATATGTCTATGTATGCTCATGATTATTATGTGCTCAACTTGTCCTTGTTGTATTGCATGAATAAGCACAGCGGGAGATACCTTGATGAAATGATGAACATATGGTTGCACTGGTTGTATGACTTCACCTGACATCACCTATCACACGATCTTCAGGGCCCCAAGGCCCCGAGTGTTAGAAATAAAGAGATGTGCTCGTTTTTCCATAGACAATATAACAATACAGTCACTCAACCATAGGTCGAAGACACCCCCAAGCACCTTAACCTTGACAGATAGAATAATTTCCGGGATGATTAGAATTGTAGCTGTTCATTTAAGCAAGATCTCCTCCCTCTCACCCATCTCCATTGGTTTCATTTCATTTCATGATTATATGTCTATGTATGCTCATGATTATTATGTGATCAACTTGTCCTTGTTGTTTTGCATGAATAAGAACAATGAGAGATACCTTGATGAAATGATGAACAAATGGTTGCACTAGTTGTATGACTTCACCTGACATCACCTATCACTCGATATTCAGGGCCCCAAGGCCCCGGGTGTTAGAAATAAAGAGATGTGCTCGTTTTTCCATAAACAATATAACAATATTGTCACCCAATCATAGGTCGAAGCCACCCCCGAGCACCTTAACCTTGACAGATAGAATAATTCCAGAAGGAAACCCGTAGAACCAATAACCAACCAAGGTAGCATACGTCTCTCCAAATCTAGTGCACCAAGCAGAGAGTCCAAACCATAACCAAGGCAAAAAGTCCAAATCATAACCAAAGACCAAAATCCTAGTTGCCCAAATATTTACCCCATGCCACCTCATACACTTACATGACTTGGACTAGACTCCACCTGGTAAACACCCCAAACTTAAGAAGGATTAGCCCAATAGGACACCCTCAGAGCCTCTCCAAACCTAACTTGTCCAATTGCATAACGTCTTTGGGCATTTGTTTGGGGTTAAGGGGCGTTTGATGCAAATGTTTGGGTAATTTAATTATTGGATGTGATTTACATGCTATGATCCTTGTGACTTATGAACCCCTAGAGGGCGTACTTGTTGTTTTTGCAGGACCTTTCCTCGTGGACAGGTACACATGAGGGAATGACCTTCATGGGGGCTTAAAGCCCACAGATGGATGCTGAGACCCTAGCAAGGGGGTAAGAAGAGACTGAACGTTGGCACTAGAAGAAGGAAGGACGTTACCTTTGGAGGCACTATGGAAGACCCAAACCTAGGGTTTCATGCTCCACCCACCTGAACGTTGGCCTTGAGAGGCCTTGGATGTCACCCTAGTAGCCCCATGACGTCACCCAGGGCTAGGGTTTGACATGAAGAGATGTTGGGCTGCAATTTTGGCATGTGTGGTATGGAGGAGGGCGTTTTGGAGGCCCAACGTTTTGCTAGATGACCTCAACGTGTCATGGAGGAGGCCTAATGTAACCCTAGGAAGGATGACTGTTGAAATATTGTAACTTTGAAGAATATTCCAAGTATATTTGATTTATTATCTTATAGATCAAATCCCCTTTTGTGGTTTGATCATGTCGGGTCTTATATAAGACCAAATCCCCTTGTGTGGATTGGTCAAACCGTATTTATATGGTGGTATTGGTAAAGTTGGCCCCTAGTGTTTATAAAGTGGTTTTAACCACTCTTGGAAGAATTATACCCTACTAAGTGAAGAGACATAACCCTAGTGGCCTCTTCAACTAGTATTTATATGTGAAGATGGTGCCTCACTTGTTCACTCTCACACTCACTCATCTAGTGCGCATATCTTGAAGGCAGTTGCAGTTGCAGTAGGAAGGAGAAGAGAGGCGCATGCTTCGTCTTGGATTATCTTTGGTGTTTCTGTCTTAGTCTTGGAAATGTATTGGGAATCTATTATTGTGGAAGCTTTTGTTGGGTTTTCTCCCGAATGAGGGTTTCCCAGGATAAATTGTTGTGTGCCTTGTGATTGTGTTTCTTTCAGTGATCCTCTTTATGTTGTTGTTTTGAAAATGCATTGAATGCTCATGTAATTTGGAAATTACCTAATAAACAACATTAAAACTTAACATGGTATCAGAGCTTCACTGAATAGAGCACCTTTCACTGGATATCTAAAAACGTCACTGTTGTCGTACAAGGAAATTAGGGTTGTTTACTGAAAATGATTTTTTGCCGAAAACCTATCTTGGGAAGTGCGCCTTGCCCTAGCGCATCTTTTGGCAGCTTGAACGAACTTTTCCAGTGGCCAGATTCTTCCGAAAATCAAATGCTAGTTTTGGCTGGTAGTCAATTCCAGCCAACTCCCCTCAGCCCAACGCATCTCCTAGTAAGTTCAGATTCATTTTCTGGTCATTTTCCCAACTCTAGGTCAAAGATGTCTACAAGCACCAAGCTTGTTGACAAGTGGGAAAGTGTGGAAAATTTCCGTGCCTCGAAGTACATAATTGGACTCATTCTTGAAGAGAATGATCTTGCAAAATTCATAAAAGAAAATGTTCCGAAACCTGAAGAAGAAACAACTAAAGAGAAGTACAAGAAGGATATGATTAAGGCCAAAAGAATAATTGTAGATTCCATTAAATAACACTCGATCCTTCAAGTGTCTTCTAAGAATACTCCAAAATATATGTTTGATGCCCTAACCAGTATGTATGAAGGAAATAACATCAACCGAAAGATGAACTTGAGAACCCAACTCAAGAATACAAAGATGCAGAAAAGAGAAACAGTTCAAGACTATTTCTCTAGGGTTTCTCAATTTAAGGAATAGTTAGAGGCAATTGGAGACAACTTAGATGAAGACGAACTTATAATGACAACTCTTAATGGACCTCTCACAAGACCTTGAGATTCCTTCATCCAAACTATTTGTGCAAGAAAATAGAAACTCCAATTTGACAGTTTATGGGAAGAATGTGTTCAACAAGAAACAAGAGTAGCCAACCGAGAAGCCATCCTATTTATATATGAATATCAAGCCCTAGTTGCTCATGCTAAAGGAGGAAAGAAAAAGTCTCATTTTCAAAAGGAGACCCGCTTTCATAAAGAATCTCACCCTCCAAAGAGATTCCAGAAATATGATAAGCTTCAAAGAAAGGGACAAGATTTCTTCTCTTACCAATGTTATCATTGTGATAAGATGGGACATGTTGCCGCCTTATACACACCTGGGAGACATGGAAGAAATCTTCAATCCACTCGGTGTGTCCTTGGGGGCAAGTGAGAGTTAAGGTATTGTCACCTAATCCTCAATTCCTTCGTCTAGGCCAACTCCTGGCGAAGCCAAGGGGATAGTCCCTAATAAATATACTAAGGCTTGAAACTAATCGAAGTACAAGAAATGAATCTAGGAGTTTATTCTTTCATTAACCAACATAAAGAAAAAGTATACACTGATCAATTATTTACCACGAGATATATAAAACATATACTTGAATAAAAAAGATACTTAAGACATAATTGTTAGATGCAAGTAAACTCAAATTTGTTTCCAAGTAAATCACTGAATAAGAGTGTGAAGCATATGATTTTGAAAATGTGTAAATGAGACCAGTGCCTTAAAAGTATTTGTGGGCAATGTAGATCGCGTGTTTTATTAAGGTAAATTAATGGTAGATTAATGAAATATTGTATGGCCTCTTTAGAGGCTACTTCTTTGTTTGGAAACTTGCAGAGAACTTACCGAAGCCCCGGGGACCTCACCAGTAAGTTCACTAAAGGTGTCAGATGTCCAAAACGGGTGGGAAGCCAAGTCCCGAGAGGGCCCGCCTTACTTCACACACTCCCTTTAGGGATTTTCCCGCGCATTAAAATAACAACTATTGAGATTTCCCTAATTATTCTATTACCACTGACCAATCTAGTGTGTATGAAACTTACTCCCAGCAGATCAAGACTAGCTCGCAACTGGAAGGGTTAGGAATAGCTGAGGGGAGTTGTTTATTTTAAACAATAAAGCAAAATACTGAAAGGGAAATGTTTTGTAATTACTAAAGTCTTCACTGACCAGCCTTTTGCGAGGAGCTAAGGAGACGATTTCCAACTTTGAAATTTGCATAAAATTGAAGCTAACTAGCAATTAGTATTCTACTTTGCAAAAATGAAATCTAATCTAAATTGTGGTTTATTTTAACCTTTAGAACTGATTGAGAGTTTATTTGAGCACTTAAATCAAATGACAAAATTTGAAGCAAACTAAGACAGAGATAAAAAAAAAAACACACCTTCTGGGGGAAAAGCAAAGTGAGGCCTCCTTTGGCTCATTGATTTTATTCTCTCTGTTACAATTGCTCTTTGAAGAGTGTTTGGATCTCTTAAAATGAGATGTGGACCCTTATATTGTTGATGAATGTAGCTATGGGAGACATCCTCCAGCTTACAAACCCGTGAGATGTGGAACATTTCAGCTATGTGATTCTTTCTCTCAGCTTACAAACTTGAGAGAAAGCCCCTAAGAAGGGTTCGTGGTTCCTGCCTGAGACAGAGTCGGGAACGTAGAGATAACCTCATCCACGACGTGAGTGAGAAGAACTCCAGATGATTATCCGGTGGAAAAGCGATCTGTTGAGTTAGGACGTGCCTGTGACTAAGCACAAGGTGAACATGAGAAATCCCAAAAGTGTTGGGAACATCGTCATGTGAACAAGAAATGAAGATGATGTGATAGCCTCCTTTGAGCACCAGAGTTGACGAGAAGACTCCAGATGATTCTCCTGTTGGTGGCAGTGGGAATGTGGATCTGTAGAGTGGATGTGCCTGTGGACGAGCACAAGTGAACGTGTGAGGACCTGGTTCATCTCTGTAATGCGGTGAATCAGAGTCATGGCATCCTTATGGATGTGCCCCTAGTGGATGAGCACTAGTGGGTGTATCAGATCCTTTGCTATATATTGTTCAAGAGTCAAACCTACATGTAACCCTAGTTATTATGTAAAGGGTACAGGTCGGCCCCACCTTAATGTGTTTAATAATAAATGTAAAAGATAATTAATATCAATATTAATATTAATATTAATATTAATTATAATTCTAATAATAATAATAAATTATATAGTGACTTAGAGAGGTTGACCCTGTTGAGACAATAGATGCCTTTGTTGTGTGGTCAAGTCCAATATAAGTAAAAGATGATTCTCCCTTGTAGAATCATATCTTCCTTGTGAGTTTGGGAATTTCAGCAAACACTTCTACTTGGAAAAGTGGCGCACCTCTCTTGGGCGCTAGAGTTTTTAGGGCTTAAGCACCCTCTTGTGTGCTAAGTCATTCTTGGTGGTGAAAGGTCTTTCTCTGGAAGAATATAGCAAAGGATTTGGTTGGGTTTTCTCCCTTGTTGAGAAGGGTTTCTCGGGATATATCATGTGTACTTGTGCATGGTGTTTCTTCTTGTGATCTTGGTTGCTGCAACACTCTTGTTTATGGTTAAGACATGATGAAATTTAAATGAACTACATGCTTAACGTAGCTTATGAAAAATCAACATGGTATCAGAGGATAGGTCTTGAAAGAACCCATTGTACAAGCATCTTTCACAAGAAAAAGGAAAAAACATCATTGTTGTCGTACAAGAAAATTAGGGCTTTTTATTGAAGAAGATTTTAAGTCTCAAAACCATGTAGAAAAGTGCGCCCTAATCCAAGGAACTCTTTGGCACCTTCAACACACCTTTCAGTGGGTAGATCTCCCGGAAAGTGAAACCTTAGTTTTCAGAAAGTACTAGAAGTAACAGGGTCCAGAAGTACCAGAAAACTAGAAGCACCAGTCCAGAAATCCGCTGGTCAAGTTTGAGGGGTTAAAATTTGGATTTTCAGAAATCTGACTGCACCAGCTTACTCGCCTCAGTTCAGTGGATCTATCCCCTGGATCAGAATTTCAAAATTTGAAGTTTGAAAAATTAGGGTTTCCTCATAAAACCCTAAGTTGCAGTTGTAGTTTCAGAATCAGTTGCAGTATCAATTGCAGTTGCAGTATCAGTTGAAGTATCAACTGTTGTACTAGTTGTAGTAACCCTTGAAGTCTTTTAAGAGTTGATAAATATTACCGCTGCTACCAGATGGTGCCACTACCTACAAATACTATTAGAGGTATGTACTCACATATGTTTAAGTTGTTAAGCTTTAAAGGGTATTTGCAGGAGAAGGGATCTCTTGCCATAGATCCAGAAGGATCTCAAGATCCAACACATTCAAAAGAATAATGCAACCTAGGTTTGATTATTCTGATATGCATCTATTTGTTATGACATTATTTTGATCTAGGTTGCATGTTGAAGCTATGACCATCATACTAACCTTTGGTCAAAATTAAAGTCAAAGTATTAGATGGATTAAAGTTGAAATCATAGAGTTTATTCTCTAACCCAATCTTCTGTCAAAATAGCATGTTGTCCTAGTACAAAAGACAGGTTGAAGAAATCACTTGTCATCTTGAGTAAAGGAGACTTGGAAGAAAAGCAACACGCACTCATTCTTGAGGACAAGACTCCAGGTTCCAGGTTTGATTAATTAAGCTGATAATATTCAAAATTACACATGACAAAGTTGATTACTACCCCTTTACAAGCAAACACTATAATTGAGGTAGCAGTCTTTGTAAAGTATTATACTTGGTAGCATGTGAGCATGTGAGCATATTGAGATAAATGCTTAATGTAACAGATACAACTAACATATCCTCTAGGAGAAACTTCTTGTGTTGATCCCAGGTTATCATGGAGGAATGTTTGATCACAACACTAGAAGAGTGTTGACCTCATTTCGTATTGTATTACTTACTTTTGACCTTTAATTCAGACAGGTCACAAGTGATAGTTGTAAAAGAGCTACTAAGATGATTATTCGTGTTTTTGTTTTATCTACTATTATCAAAAGAGTATTATTCTTGCTTGTTGTTTTGTTGACCTTGTTCAGGGCACAGGTGATAACCTCGAGGATAGTGACGGCTGCAGATGACAACATATTAGATGAGATATGAAGCAGACTATGTACATGACCATATACATCCATGTACCCAAAGAGAATAAGTCCAAGCTAGATCCTTTAGGAAGAAAGGATAAAATGAATCTTCAAAGACATCTCTAGTAAGAGACAGATTGAGACAAGAAAAGACGTTGTCCTTGAAAAGGAGATAGTTTTTTCCAAGAACCAAAGAATCTCAGATGGAGATTGACAATGAGACAATATCTTCTCCCCCTTCAAAAATTCAGAGGGAGACAGACATTACTCCAAGTTATCCAGGATCTCCGGTTGATATGTTCAGAGATACTGCAATAAGGCATAAAATGCCTACCTAGACACATTCTGCAAGAGGCAGAGAAACATACAAGCCTCTCAAGACACATTTTCAAGAAAGCAAAAGAGTTTTTCGAGCTATCCTTCAGTCGTGAGCCACTTCATTGATGTTGAGACTCCTTGTCTTAGAGAAGCAACAAGAGATCCAGTATGGCAAGATGCCATAACAAAAGAATACCAGTATATCTTAAAGAATGATGCATAAGATATTATTCAAGGACCAGAAAGGGAAGTCTGTGGTAACTTCCGAGTAAATCTATAAGATCAAGCATGCAACTGATGGAAGTATCAAGAAATACAAAACGAGATCTAGAGCCAGAGGTTCTACATAAACATAGGGAGTTGTATATGATGAGACACTTAATTCAGTAAGCCCGATACACTTCCACCTGCACTACCATCCATGAATTGGAAACTATATCAAATGGATGGATTCTTGATGAGTTTGGGTTTCAACAAAAGTATTGCTTATCCAAACCTATATTATTACAGTGTTGATGACAAGAGCTTGATTTTGATGACTTATTCTGAAAGCCTTGTTGTTGAAAACAAGCTAGCCTTGACTTCTGATTTTCATAAAGTATCTGAGTATGATACACTACTTCTTGGGACAAGAAGTATGACAGAGGATTGATGAAATTTTCCTGATTCAAGGAAAATATACAGTGGGAATATTAAAGAAGTATGATAGAATGCAAATCCACCGTGATGGATTTAAAGAAGAAGATTGATGATGATTCAGATGAGACTAATCCACAGTTGATTGGATCACTAATGTATATGGTTAACACCAAACTTGATTCATGCCATGCAATGAACGTGATGAGTCAACCGAGACAGACTCACTAGGAAACAACAAAACATGTATTAAGACACAGTTGGATATGGTCCGGGATATGCCTCCAGTGTGAACTTGAGTTTGCAGAATATGCCGATTCAGATTGAGCAGAAAGTACAATGGATCGGAAGAGCACATCTGGTTGATGTTCTACCTTGAAGTTTTCCAGGGTTTCCTGACACAGCAGGAGACAAAACTCTGTGGCCTTGAGTGCACCAGAAACAGAGTATACATAGCAGTGAGTGTGCGAAGCAATGTGGCTTCACAAACTTTCAACAGATTTACCTAACCATGAGATGGATCCTATGATGATGACAGAGAGCCACGTGTAAATCTCTGAGTTTCTTAATGAATAAAAAAAACGACGAGATAAAATACCTTCACATCAGAGATATGATACAGAAGAAAGATTGTATACTTGCAGTACCTTCCTACACCTGAGCAGACTGCAAACATTTAAACTTAGTGAAGAACACCTTCCAAGTTAAGAGGGAATATTGATGACTCCAGCCAAAAATAAAATTCAGAGTACATCTGTATGAGACTTGGCACGATGAAGAATGGCTCCCTAGTTGAGAGGGAGTGTTGATGAATGCAGCTATGGGAGACATCCTCCAGCTTACAAACTTGTGAGATGTGGAACATAGCAGCTATGTGAGTCTTTCTCTCAGCTTACAAACTTGAGAGAAAGCCCCTAAGAAGGGTTCGTGGTTCCTACCTGAGACAGAGTTAGGAACGTAGAGATAACCTCCTCCATGACATGAGTGAGAAGAACTCCAGATGATTATCCGGTGGAAAAGTGATCTGTTGAGTTAGGACGTGCATGTGACTGAACATAAGGTGAACGCGAGAAATCCCAAAAGTGTTGGGCACATCGTCATGTGAACAAGAAATGAAGATGATGTGATAGCCTCATCTGAACAACAGAGTTGACAAGAAGACTCTAGAGAGGTCGGCCCTGTTGAGCCAAGCCTTTGTTGAGTGGTCAAGTCCATTATAAGTAAGAGATGATTCTCCATTGTAGAATCATATCTTCCTTGTGAGTTTGGAAATTTCAGCAAACACTTCTACTTGGAAAAGTGGCACACCTCTCTTGAGTGCTAGGTTTTCTAGGGCTTAAGTACCCTCTTGTGTGCTAAGTCATTCTTGGTGGTGAAAGGTCTTTCTCTTGAAGAATATAGCAAAGGATTTGACTGGGTTTTCTCCCTTGTTGAGAAGGGTTTCCCAGGATATATCTTGTGTACTTGTGCATGGTGTTTCTTCTTGTGTTCTTGGTTGCTGCAACACTCTTGTTTATGGTTAAGACATGATGAAATTTAAATGAACTACATGCTTAACCTAGCTTATGAAAAATCAACATATATATGGATCTGAAATGAAAGAAATGTTTTTTACAATGTTTCTTGACAATATAGGGTCACTTTGGGGGTCTTGGAAACTTGAAATGTTCAAGATTTGGAAATAGTATCGATTTATCTTTGCAAAGACTTGCACAAAACAACAAACAAAAGATAGAAATGGGATGATGCCTCAATATATAGCCAAGTGGGTGACAATCCCAAGGAAAAACTGTGTGACACATGTGAGGGGCACACTTCTTGATTTGGGACAAGTGGAAAAGGAGGTGGGACGAGTAGTATCTCTCCCCATATGCCAAGTGGCAAGGGGCTGCCACCTATCAAAATGTAGGTGAAGGAAAGGGGCGAGTCACACGTTGAGAGAGGATCTCCCTTTGAGAATGCGCCACCTCAAGGGAGAGGTGCACACCTACTCTTTGAGCACATGATTTAATCCACCATACATGTCATATTCTTAGCCTTTGACCAATAGGAATTAACCTGTGGCTTCCACCTTGTTTTTTGGGGCCTTAACTCATCCAAAACATGTCCCCACATGTTTTCCGAAATTTAGAATTTGCTGATTTTATTTGACTTTTTGGGGCTTTTTGAGTAAAATTGATTTTTAAGTGATTAAAATCACTAATTTTACTCAACCAAGTGGGTACGTAAGTAATGTGGGTGCTCTAGGTCCAAAAATGAGCACCCCCAAGGCATAAGAACACTCTTATTACCACTTTTTTATTACAACTTTATTTTTTAATTAAAAATTCTCATTTTGCGGAAATTTTTTAATTAACTAAAAAAAATAAAAAATCCTAAGGGGAACGTAACACATTTCCATAAGACTTTAGGAGTATGTTTAATATGGTAATATACATTAGACACTAGGCTTAGATCCATGCTAAGGCCTAACCGTGAGTATATACTCTAGCTCTAGAGAATCGAGTGCAAAAACTCATAAATTATAAATTGCATTAAAACGAAAAGAATATAATTAATAAGTAAAAAAAACAAGTTCATCATGCAACATCTCTTATTACAAATTTTTATGAAAAATGTGAAAAAGTTGGTCTTATTGACCCGCTGAACTTCTGAACTCTGAATTTTTAAACGATCCATGTTCAATCTTTGGCGGCTCGCTGGAAGTCCATCCTAGTGCAACTTTGATGGATAACATTGACTCCATATGTGGACATGTGCTTGATTTTTTTATTGAATGAGAGCATACGAGAATCCAGAATCACATGACTTGCATTATCGACATCTCGTCAATAACATGTCCATATATAAAATCCAATACTAAACATAAGTTGCAAAAATAATATACAAGTATATATACAAAATTTGAAAAATAAACTATCTACAGAAAATTATAAGATTTTGAAAAATAAACTATGTACAGAAAATGAAAATTTAAAGTACAAAGGATAGGGTTTAGAGAATATGATACAAAAAATGCTCCATGGACATCACATGACTTCGTTGAAGAAGAGCTTGAGAAGTTGACCATTTATTGGAAGTGACAAACTCTCCTCATCCAATCTGCTTAGGACAAAGGAGTTCTTTCCAACTACATCTTAGATAATGTATGGCCCTGCCCATAGACTGTCAAACTTGCCATGACTTCCCGACTTATCTTTTCGTTTGTCCCATAGGAGGACTGTATCACCTGGCTAGAAATATCTTTGTCTTGAGGACTTATCAAAAGTTTTCTTTATCTTTTCTTGATTTTTTATACTTTGATTTAAGGCTTTCCTTCTGTTTCCATCCAGTTCAATTATTTGATCAATTCTATTTTGATGAAAGTCCTCGTCCAAACCATATTTCTGAACAAACTGACCAATGAAATCAAGCCCCCACTGCTGAAAATGAGCTTCCACCACTACTTGCTATAATAGTAAGGTTGCTAGCTTCTTCTTCCCAGTAAACAACTGACACAACTGACAACCCCTAATCATTCTGTGCACATCTGAAAATATAGAAGATCGGTAGTAACCTGCTCTGAGGATCTTGTGGGTAGTAGTTTTGGCTGCAAAATGCAGGAGTTGAGGATTAGGTGACAACACCTTAACTCTCACTTGCCCCCAAGGACAGACTGAGTGGATTGAAGATTTCTTCCACGTCTCCTAGGTGTGTATAAGGCGACAACATTTTGGCGCCGTTGCCGGAGATAAATATTTCTATTCCCAGAATATGGCCTCGTTTCCTTTTTGTTTGTTTACTTAGTTTTTTGATGCTCGTAGTTTATCATATATAGACTCTATCATCTGGCGACTCCACTTAATTCCAATTTGACTAAGTATTCTACAAGGAGGAACTCAGAAGGCATACTTAACTTCATTCCTGAACCTGAACAAGTTTATCGAAGGAGGTTAGCCAAAGCCTCTTCTCGTAGAATCCTTAGTCATTTAGGAACCGAGTCCATTTCTACACCTGCTCTTTGTTAATAAAATTTTTACTTCATAAATGGCCATCTATGATCCTTGTGACTTTTCTGCGATAAATAATTACCCTCATGCAATACCAGAAAAGGCAATAGAAAAGTTACCTAGTTTTCAAAGAAATAATGCCATTTCTGCTAAAATGCATGTCAAATATTTCATGAGATGTATTAATAAGTGGTGTGCTGCACATGACCACAAGGATGTTAAAATGAAGTTATTTTTTCTTTCCTTAGAAGACGATGCTTCAGACTAGTATGAAGACATACCAAATAACTCTTTCAAGACCTTGAAGGATCTCCTTGATGCCTTTACTGATAACTGGGGGGAGAAAAGAGATCACCGTCACCTTTTGGCAACCCTCAACACAATAAGGAAGAACGAAAATGAAACTATGGATGAGTTCAACAAGAAATTCAACGAGCTAGTTTCAAGCATGCATTCAGATATCAAGCCTCCAGATAGTGCTATCTTGAAACTGCATTGAGGCATTTGGTAGGGAGATGAGATATCAACTAAGAGATAAAGAACCCACCAACCTCAAAGTAGCTCAAGAAACTGCTAACAAGATTGATAAAAACATGCAAGCGTCAAGAAAATCAAACTTTCCAGGATTCACAAGAGGTAGTTCTTCAAGACAGTCAGATTCTAAAGAAAAGGCAGTAGTTCCTGATAATAAAGATCCATCTTATGACCCTTTAAAGGCCATAACAGAGATGGTTAAAAGAATGGAGGCAACTCATGCTACTCAACTTAGTGTTTTGCAGAATAGGTTGATAGCTATGGAGAGGTCCCAAAATCAAAATAACAGATTCCAACCGAGGCCTAATAATGAAAGATGGAAAAATAAAGGTTCTCAACAAGAGAAAAGGCCACCTAACCAGTTGGAATCTAATAATGTGGTAAATGAAGAAATACCACCTTTTTGTAGTGCATGTGAAGATCACGAAGAATCCACTTGTCCAATATTTTGTCAAATAAATGAACAAGGCCTCCCTCCATCAAACAACTTTGTGGGGCAATCAAGAAACTCTAACAACATAAATAACTTTCGTGAAACTCACCCTTTGTCAATGGATTATTGGCTTCAAATGCAAGAAAGGAGTGAGCAAACAAATGAAGTGGTTGAAGAGTATGATAATGTTACAAAGCTGTACGTACTACGAACACAAGCCCACAAATGAGCAGATCTTAGAGATGGACAGACATAAAGGAATAGTCTACCAAAGAAAAGGGAGAGATGGTGCAAACAAGTCTCAAGCGAACTTTCCCAAGGTAACTAATCCTGCTCCAATTGTTGATCTAACTGTTGATTTAGGTAATTGGATTTCAAATGCAAAGGTGTTGGTTCCAGTGTCGGATCTTTTGAAAATTCCTTCAGAAAAGGAAAAATTACTTAAAGCAATAAATGTTCCAAACGATAAAGTGGTTGTTAAAAATCAAGAAAAAGAAAAGGAACATCATGAAGATCCTCCAGTGGTTTTGACTAACAGAGATAGAACCAAGGAAGATAATCCCCCTTTCTTTGTGTCTCTAGAAATAAATTATCAGTGGTTGCATAACTGTATGTATGATTCCGGAGCTTCATCCAACATCATCACTAAAGGAATTATGCAAACACCGGGCCTTAAAGTTACAAGGCCTTATCACAATGTGTGTGCCATGGATTCCAGGGAAATTGAAACCCATGGGATTATCATAGATTTGCCAGTGAAGCTAGCTTTCCGCCGAGATTTTGCTTTTAAGATGGATGTGCTTGTAATTGATGTGCCAGACTTAGGGTATGCTTCTCTCAAGAAAATGGGGAGCTCACATGGGTGGTTACCTGGACATGGATTTGACTTTTGCAACTATCCCATAGCCTCCTCCATCAACCGAGAATTTCAGACTCTTTAGAGAAACAAAAAGAAAATTATCACATAGAAGATCCTAAAGAGCCATTCATTGAATTCTTATGCCAAATGTCTGACATGGGTAATTTCTCAATTTGTTCAAACTTCCTAGCACCAGTTGAAGAAAAAATTAAAGATGAAAAAGAAAGTAATAAGGCTTGGAAGATGAACTTTGATGTTGCACATTCAAGATCAGGAAAAGGGGCTGGAATTGTTCTAGTTTCACCAACGGGAAAGTCTTACAATTTTGCATTTAGATTAGAGTTTGATGCAACAAATAATGTTGCTGAGTATGAAGCACTTCTACTTGGCCTAGAAATTGCGAAAGACATGGGGGTCAAAATATTAAGTATCAAGGGTGATTCAGACTTAGTCATTCTCCAAGTGAAAAATAAGTTTGCATGCAAAAGTGAAAGATTAAAAAGATACAGAAATACAATTTGAGATACCATAGAGTTGTTTGATGCTATAGATCTCATTTCAGTTCCTAGGGATCAAAACAGTCTAGCTGATAGTTTGGCAGTTGTAGCTTCAACCCTCCAACTTTCAGAAGATCTAATAAAAGGAAAAGGAAAGTTGAAAATAATCTTTAGACCTTCAGTCCCAGATAATATTGATCATTGGCAAGTCTTCAGAGATGATAAGCAAATCTTAAGATTCATTCATAATGTTCAGGAATTCTCATATTTCAATGTCAGTTGTAAAGAAGAAGGCAAAGATTATGATGAGCAGGATAACCCCATAAAGAATCCAGTCTCTAGAGGAATAACTGCCTTAGAAAACATCTTTGACAGACACGACATGTATAAAAAGAAAAAAGTAGTAAAACCTGACAGCTACATAGAAGTGAATATTGGGATAGAGGAAGTCCCAAGGCTCATAAAAATCGGAAAGGGTACTTAAGAAAATGAGAGAAAAAAATTAACAAGTCTTGTCAGTGAGTATAGGGATGTATTTGCTTTTACATATGATGAACTCAAATCTTATAAAGATGATGCGATTCAACACACCATCACACTGAAAGAAGACACAAAGCCTTTTCGACAAAAACTTAGGAGAATAAATCCTAAGTTAGCACCCTTGGTTCAAGCAGAACTCAAAAATGGGGGAATAAAGCTATACATTGATTTTAGAAATTTGAATCTTGCATGCATTAAGAATAATTACCCCTTGCCCAACATGTAGACTCTCTTACAAAGAGTTACTGGTTCAAAAATCATGTCCATGATGGGTGGTTTCTCTGGAGACAATCAAGTGTTGGTGAGGAAGGAGGATCAAAATAAGACAACCTTCACCACACCATGGGGCACCTTTGAATACCTAAGAATGCCCTTTGGCTTATTAAATGCAGGTGCTACCTTTCAAAGAGCCATGGATTTTGCTTTCCATGAGTTAATGGGCAAAATCATTGAGATCTACCAGGATAACTTGATTGTATTTTGAAAAGAAAGATCAGATCATGTAAGTCATCTCAGACAGGTGTTTGAAAGATGTCGAAAGTATGGCATCTCCTTGAATTCAACCAAGTCAATCTTGGGAGTTGATGAAGGTAAGTTGTTGGGCCATATCATAGCAAAAGATGGGGTGAAAATGGACCCAGAAAGGGTGCAAGCCATACAAGGAGTCCCTCTAACCCAAACCAAGAAAGCCCTCCAATTCTTCCTTGTTCAAATCAACTTTGTAAGAAGGTTCATCCGAGACCATGAAACCTATCTTTAAACTCTTAAAGAAAGATGTTAAGTTTGAGTGGACAAAAGAAGGAAGAAGAGCTTTCAAAAACATTAAGGATGCAATTGGTAAATCTCTTGTGCTAATTAGTCCAAATTATTCTTAAGACTTTCAAATCTTCTCATTTGCTTCTGAGGATACTATAGCAGGGGTGTTGCTCCAAAAGAATGATGAGGGTCAAGAGCAACCCATTGCTTTCATGAGCAAAGCATTGCAAAATTCAGAGCTTAATTAAACAACCATGGAAAAGAAAGCATATGCTTTGGTCAAATCCCATATTGGATGGGACATCTTTTGTATCATATTCTCTAAACCCTATCCTTTGTACTTTAAATTTTCATTTTCTGTACATAGTTTATTTTTTTCAAAATCTTGTAATTTTTTGTACATAGTTTATTTTTCAAATTTTATATATATATACTTGTATATTATTTCTGCAGCTTATGTTTAGTATTGGATTTTATATATGGACATGTTACTGACGAGATGTCAATGATGCAGGTCATGTGATTCTAGATTCTTGTATGCTTTCCTTAAATAAAAAGATCAAGCACACGTCACCATATGGAGCCAATGTTATCCATCAAAGTTGCACTAGGATGGACTTTCAGCGAGCCACCAAAGATTGAACATTGATTGTTCAAAAATTCAGAATTCAGAAGTTCAGCCGGTCAATAAGACCAACTTTTTCACATTTTTCATAAAAATTTATAATTAGAGATGTTGCATGATGAACTTGTAAAAGGTCTTAGCCACCTTCGACTTATGCATGAGTTGTTATTCTAGAATGTTTTTTTTTACTTATTAATTATATTTTGCCCTTTTAAGACACTTTATAAAATATGAGTTTTTTCCCTCAATTCTCCAGAGCTGGAGTATATATTCATGGTTATGTCTTAGCATGGATCTAAGCCTAGTGTCTAATGTATATTACCATGCTAAGCATACTCCTAAAGTCTTATGGAAATGTGCATACTACTAAGAGTGTTTCTATGTCTTGGGGGTGCTCAATTTTTGACCTAGAGCACCCACATTACCTAAATACCCACTTGGTTGAGTAAAATTAGTGATTTTAATCACTTAAGAATCAATTTAATTAAAAAAACTCCAAAAAGTCAAATAAAATCAACAAATGATAAATTTGGGGAAACATGTGGGGACATGTTTTGGATGAGTTAAGGCCCCAAAAGACAAGGTGGCAGCCATAGGTTAATTCCTATTGGTCAAAGGCTAAGTAGATGACAAGTATGGTGGATTAGAGCATGTGCTGAAAGAGGAGGTGCGCACCTCTCCCTTGAGGTGGTGCATTCTCAAAGGAGATCATCTCCCAATGTGTGACTCATCCCTTTCCTTCACTTACCTTTTGATAGGTGGCAGTCCTTTGCTACTTGGCATATGGGGAGAGCTACAGCTCATCCCACCTCTTTTTCCACTTGTCCCAAATCAATAAGTGCGCCCCTCACATGTGTCACACAATTTTGCCCTGGGATTGTCACCCACTTGGTTATGTATTGAGGCATCGTCCCATTATACAAACTAGTTGGAGCTTGGGTTGATTGCTTGTTATTGTAAATTGTATTATCATTATCATTTGAATAAAAGGCTTTGGAAGCTACTACATAGTGTAAAGCAAATGTGTGTAGATCATCTATGTTAATTTTGTATATGAAGTGTATGCTTTCTTATTAATTTTTTGCAATTGTTGTTAGATCTTGGCCTTGGAAGGGGAGCTATCTCCCAATAGGATAGAAATAGAAAGCTTGCTTGCTTCTTATTTCTATTGTTTCATGTATGCTAGATGGTTTTGATTGCATGCTTATTTAGTTTAATTTTCATGTTTCTAAATTGTATGACATCAATGCTTTAACCCCTTTGCAAGAAATTTAAAGTTGTGCAAGATACTTTACTTGAAGGAGAGGTTAAGCTAGTTTGTTGCTCCCTCATTCTTCAAGATTGTGGTGAATGACATAGTCCCTCCATTTTTCTATCAAAGCAAGAGACTCCATTGCCCAAGGCTTTCAAGGAATCAAACAATTCTACTCTCTCTTTCTCTTTAAATTCTATATCTTCTTGGTTACTTGTTCTAACTACATACAAAGTAAATGATTGTTGGTTTAAAGGTTGAATATCTTATTTACTTTGTATACTTCAAAATCAAGTAGTTTAGATCTCATTTCCTAAAGAAATATTTACTTATATCTAACTTGCTATTTATTATCTTTAGGCTCTCTTTCTTTGCTGAAATTTAAAAGCTAAGGATAGTTTATTTCTTAAGAGTTTAAATTCTAAATTTGAGCGAAGTCTTATTGTTTAATTTTCTGTTTTAGGACAACAAAGAATAACAGTAAGAAAGGGCTTCATCTTAGCTAACTTAGACTTAGAAAATTGCTAGTTTATCATAGGCTTTTACTTGAAAAATTTTAATTTCATATACTGATAACCAAAGACACTCTTAAAGTGTTTTTGGCCATCCTTTTGCTATCTGTTGTTTGTTGTTTTGTGCAGGTCTATGCAAATATAAAGGGATACTCTGTCCCCCCAAAGTGACCCTATATTGTCAAGAAACATTGTAAAAAACAAATTTTTTTTTTTTATAATCCATATATAAGGGTCCACATCTCAGTTTAAGAGATCCAAAGACTCTTCAAAGAGCAATTGTAACCGAGAGAATAAAATCTGTGAGCCAAAAGAGGCCTCATTTTGCTTTTCCCCCCGGGGGTGTGTTGTGTTTTTTTTTTTTTTAAATCTTTGTCCTAGTTTGCTTCAAGTTTTGTCCTTTGATTTAAGTGCTCAAATAAACTCACAATCAACTCTAAAGGTTAAAATAAACCACAATTTAGATTCAACAACCAGAATCATAGGATGAGGAAAAGTCAAGTTGAGGTTCATATAGGGAAGGATTAGAACACTGCCTGGTGTTCTGCACATCCCAGGTTTGGCCAGAAATTTGATTTATGTAAGAAAAATGGACGATGCTGGGGTAAAAACAATATTTGAAAATGAAACTTGCAGGATGGTTCGAGGAGCAATGGTGTTGTTGAAGGGAGTTCAGTTTGGAACTTTGTATAAGCTGCAAGGAAGCACTATTAGTGATGGGTGTAATAGTTCCATTGTTCCTGTTATTGGAGTTGAAGAAGAAAGAACTCCTATAGTCTTTGGAGAAAAGGTTATGCTATGGCATCAAAGACTAGGGCATATCGGAGAGAAGGTTCTTCGACTACTACACGGTAAAGGTATGGTTGAAGGTATGTCTAACTGCTCTCTGGATTTTGATTTCTGTGAACATTGTCTATATGGGAAGTAGAATCGGGTAAGATTCCCCTCTGGTGCAACGAGGGCAAAGTGAATTATAGAGCTAGTTCACAATGATGTTTTTGGATCTGTGTCTGTCCTGTTGCCGTCCTTATACACACTTGCAAACGTGAGCTAAGTCCGGCTCACTTAGTGTGTCCTTGGAGGCACAATGCCTAGGTTCACAGCCCGCGCTGTCACTTTGATCAGAACCTCTTCCGTCTAGGCTCACTCCTAGGGAAGCCAAGGGGGTTAGTCCCTAGTTTCTAGATTAGTTTTAGAGTTAAGTTCTAGGAGTTAGTTTTAATTTGTTAAGGCTTGGGGGATTCTAACCTAAGATGCTAAGACATCAATGCAAGGTGCGAGGGTTAGCATGTAAGACAAACCTTTTCCTAGGGCAACTAAGACTAGTGCCTAAATATTGGGCTTGGGGTCAACTAAATCAAGGGGTTGTTCATTACCAATAGATTAAATATTACTTACAAAAGAATAACTTGATCAAATAAATATTAGACACAAGATTTACAATTCAAAGAATGCTAAAATACAACAAGCAATCTAACCACTTTAATAATTATGTGTTTGTGCAGGATATAAAGAGAGTAAAGCATCACATAACATTTACAAGATTGTCATCAACATATTACGACATCAACAAAGAAGATTTAAAGGTTTAAGCACAAGTGCTATGAAGATGACTCACTCCTAGTTACTAAACCCTCAAGGTATTTATTAGATTAAGCCCAAGGTTGAATTGTTAAGCTTTCTTAAGATTGTTAAGTTTTATTAAGCTTTCAGCAAAGCCTCCTCCCCTTGTTGCCAATTCACTGCTGGATGCTCAAGATAGTATAGCAATGAGGCTAACCCTAGCTTTCTCAGTCAGTCCTAAGACAAGAGTACTCCCGGGGAGGACACATCTTGTGCGCCGTGAAACAGTCCCTTGCCTACACCCTCCATCGCATTCTTCAAGTCCAGTTTTAGATGGTGAAGATGGTGGTCTAAGGTACCCTAAAGAGTCTATTAAGTTAATATATGAATTAGGTAGACTTTTAAGAGTGTTTTAAGAGTTTTATGACACTTTTAAAGAGTGATTTAGTGACTTGGCCGAAACTCACTTCAACCTTAAAGATGTGTTGATTTAGTGTTTGAGATTAAGAGCATTAACACATATATGCTACATGAGAGCAAATCACTTAGATGCACAATTAAATAGCTTGAAAGAGAACAACAAGGGCAATAACAACTTGCCAACCAATAGAAGAGAGACAATCACATTTATATTAGATTCAAGAGCATTTAATGTGAAAGAGAAAAGCTTTAGGTGTTGCCTACTTATCAACTTAGAAATAAAGTGACTTCAATCATATGGCATATGGCATTAAGCGATCTATGCAATAAAGAAGAATACTGTCTACCTATTGAAACATTTAAACATTAAAGATTATAGATCTAAGCATGTAAAGTGAGGATAAAGACTTGAAATAAGCTAAGCATGCATGAGATCTAGTTAAGTTGATTTAAGGTGCCCAATAGGCTTAAGCTAGAGAATTATTAAGTGTATTAGATCTAGATCTAGAACAATTATAACATTAAGCATTTAGATCATAATCACATATTAAAACCCTAACCTAACCTTTTGGGGTATTCCTCTCCCAAATAGGTAGGCAATTAATTAGCTTGCTTAACTTAGAAAATATTGAGAAAATGAAGAAGCAAGCAAGCAAGAGGTATAACTAAGGAAAGAAAGAGGCAAACAATTCAAGCAAACAAGAAGCAAATCCTACCCCACGTCCTAGGGTTTGGGAGATACCCCTTATCTCACAAACCCTCACGTCCTAGCTCAAAAAGGGCAAAAATGTCAAATAAACAAGATCTAAGCTAGATCTAAGCTACCCAAGAGCTCACACGTGGGAGGAGGCCGTACCACTCCTCCCACAACTATGAGCCACTACAAGCAAACAAAAAGAAGAAGAAATGACTAAAAATGCTTAAAAATTGAAAAAGGAGGTTGAGAAATAGCTACCAATCCCTTTGGGGGTCTTTGAGTGTTGTGTGGATGCCTTTGGGTAGCCAAAACCCCTCTCAACCAGATCTGAATCTGCAAAAACCAACAAGGTATCCTTGCTGGAAATGCTACACACAACCAATATAGTGAAGAAAAACTTTTGTCTTTTTAGGGCAACAATTTTTCTTAAGAAAAATTTATAAATTTTGATTAAAAATGACCTATCTTACTAAGCTATGCTAGTTGAAATATTGATGGAATGAACAACAATATAGAAGAAGAATAAAAGTGAAAGGAATGAGGTTTGAGTGTGTCTCAAGGGAGCCTTCTTGCTTAAGGTTGTCCTAATGAAACGCTTGAAGCTAAACCTGCAAAAACCTTGAACAATGATGGCATACAATAGACAATATGTTGCATATACAAATAAGATGGCATTTCAATCCTATCTAACATATCAAGATACATAGATCTACAAGCATGTGCATTACTAGATCTACCCAAATAACATTTTACCTTAGGATCCAAAGATGCAATCACCAAACAAAATCTTAGAATAAGTTTACCTCATGTGTATGGCAAGAAGAAGCATGTGCGTAACTCTTCCAATAATCCTCCAAAGTTTCTCTTTATTACTCAAGAAGAATAATCTTGGAGAAAACTATCTCCAAAACTCTAAAGAGCAAGAGAATGAAAATGATGAATGAAAGAGAGAAAGAGAAAGTGAGAAATCAAGTAGCATAACTTTAGCTCAAGATATGGTGAGTGAAAGAGTGAGGGGAGGGTTCCTTTTATACTTGGAGAGGCAAACTCATCCCTCTTGGATCTATGCCAAGTGTCTCACACCAAGCAAAAGAGGAGATCCCTAGGCTAGGGCACACCATCTAGGGTTTGCACAATAGATCAAGGGTGTAGAAATGTGTGGGAGGTGTTGGGATTACACAAAGGTAAGTGGGAGGCTATGGGATTCGTGCTAGGGGAGTGGAAGGAATTAAAATAATTTTTAAAAATTATTTCTAGTTTTTTCCAAGTGGAGGGGGGCGTAACTCCTCTTGGAGGGTGCAACTTTCTTGGGATGAGGCAAGAAAGGGAGTGTTGGGATGAGGGAAAAGGTGTGGGATCACCTTGGAAGGTGATGTGAGGGTTAAAGGAAAGGAAAGCACAATAGAGGGGCCCTCACTCAAGTCACAACATCAATCTCTAAGGAAAAACATCAATCCCCCTAGGGGGACGTAACTTTTGAGTGTGGTGAGGGGGTAAGGATGTTTAAAGGGTTGAAACAAGGTTGGATGGGTAGGTTTAGGTTTAGGGAGTCTCTCTCTAACTTCTAACCATCATTTAACATCCTTTTAACTCATTATTACAATTTTACAATTTTGCCATGTTTGGACTTTAGCAATTAAAATTGTTGTTTTAGACTGATCGACACTCTGGGTGGACAAACCCATGGATAAAGTTGTCCGACTGAGTTGAAACTTGGCCCATGGATGTGGGGGGTGCTATTCCATTTCTTTTGAGCACAAATACCTCTATCAAAAGCCCAAAAGTCCAAGGACCTAGTTTTTACAATATTTGCTTAAAAATAATCAATTAATTAAATAATTAAACCTCCAAACTTAGGGAAATTTAATTAAAAATTAATTAATTAGAAAAAATTGACTTAGACTCTATGGAATTCCGCGAAACTTTCTAAGATGTTTTGCATGGTCATTTACAATGATTCCCTATAATAGTTACCAAAAGATAAACCCACTAGAACGTCGTTCACCACTTTGGAGGAATTTCTGCAAGTGTGAGAAAAACTCATGGGAAATCAATAAGGCTGAAAAGCCCAATTGATAACCTGAGGATAAAAAACCCTCGGTGAAAGGAAATCTCCTAGTGAACCGATCCCAAGGTAACTGACCTTGACATGACTCATGCAGACCTATTACATTATTAACCCACGCAGGGGTGCGGAAATTTTAGATACAAAAAGAAGTGGTGGGGCCAAACATGCCTTGTAGAACCAAAGTCTTCGACAAATTTGCATCTGATGATGCATCTCTTCATGGCACATTGAGTTGACCACCTGTGTTGGAGAGGCGGTCAACAGGTCCCATCATTGGGAAAATATGTGTACTATGTCTCATTTATAGATGAATTCTCGAGGAATACTTGGATATATTTCCTCATGAAGAAATATGAAGTCTTTGACATGTTTAAAGAGTTTATGGCTCTTGTTGAGAATCAAATAGAGAAAAAAATTAAGGTGTTGAGGACAGATAATGGCGGAGAGTTTTGCGGGAATGAATTTGAAGAATTCTGTAAGAAGTGCAATATAACAAGGCAGAAGACTACTCCATATACACCTCTACAGAATGGAGTTGCAAAAAGGATGAACATGACGTTAATGGAAAAAGCAAGGTGCATGCTCAGTGGTGTCGGGTTAAGGCAAAAATTGTAGGTAGAGGAAGTGGGTACTGCATGTTACCTGGTCAACAGATCACTCTCATCAATGTTGGATGACAAGACTTGGCAAGAGGTATGGACTAGTAAGGATCCTTCTCTCACACATCCCAAGGTATTTGGCTGTGATGCATATGTTCATGTTCCAAAGGAAAACAAGAGTAAGGTAGATAAGAAGGCTGAAAAGTGTATCTTTATTGGATATAAAGATGGTCTCAAAGGTTATAAGCTTTGGAACCCAGAAACTAAGAAGGTAGTGTATAACTGAGATGCGATATTTAGAGAAATGAATGATGTTGTTAAACATGAAGTCCTACCAAGTAAGGAAGAACCAGAGAAAATAGAGTTTGATTTAAAGAATGATGAATTAGACTCTATAGAAGAACAAGATGATGATAACTGTCAGGGAGGCAGTGGATTCAGAGGATGGAAATCTCTGGAAAAGAGCCATGGACGAAGAAATGACATCTTTGGATAAGAATGAGGCTTGGGATCTAGTGGAGTGGGATCTAGTGAAGTACTTCACCACATGTACTTCTTTATGTAACTTGTTATTATCTTGTCTCACATATTGTTTTCTTTCCTTATCGTTTATAAGAAGATTATGTTTCAGGATTTGTCTTAGACACCCTGCTCTGGCTTAAAACAATATTTATGTTTTCTTCTGAAAATCAAATGTAGAATTCATATAAGCTCTCCTTTGCATTTGAATTGGACCCTAATCTATGCTTCTTTTCCATTTCACAAACTCAAAGGATCCACTGACATGATTACCCTGCCTTGTTACATTTTGTTTCAACTATTCATTCATATTGTCATCTTTAACCTCTTGACTCCATTTTGGCCCAATGGCCCTCTTCTGTTGTCCCTGTTATCGCACGGTTTGTAGGAAAGGTCTAAAGAGCTTGAGTCAGGGCTTGAAACCGGCGTAACAGGAGCTTCCCCACCCACTGTCACCTCGATGGGGGGCTCTTTCTATTTAGGAGGGCTAGTCCAAGGGAGACGTCCCTAAGGCAATCTGGGTTAATGAAAGGCTAAAGGATAATGGACCAAGTCAAAGAGGTTCCCTTTCACAGATTGCTGCCCCAAAGAGATAGTCAAGGAGAAATATCCACTGAAGATGCACCTGTTTGCGAGACAAGACAAATACAACTAGAATATGTGCTTGCAGTGGGTTAGTACTTCATAATCAATGACTATCTTCAAATGTATATATGAGCAATAAATAGATATAATTATTGACGAAGTCAATGATTGTCGAACAAAGGGAAAATCACTTCTTCAATAAGTACACCAAGAGGTAAGAGCATTCAATGTTTGCAAAATTTAAACCTTGTATCATACCATTAATGCAATCAATATGTCAAATCAGCTCATATACATAAGAAATGTTGCGTCACCTATATTATTGTTGCTATAATGATTATGATGACGTCAAGCTTAAATTTAGGTCAAAATTTAGACAAAGAGTAGAACGTTTTCATCAATAAGCTTGTAAAATGTAATTAATAACTCAATGCCTATCAAAGGAGGTGAGAGAAGTCACAACGTTGCATACCAAGCAAGAAGTCTAAAAGGTGTGACGTCACCTCTATACAAATTTTGTTGTCTGCAGGTTAGCTAGCCAAGGATGGACGTTTTGACAAATTCAACCAGCAAAAAGGTGAAACGAATCCACGGCTATAAAGGGATAACAAGGCCGCACCTTTCTATCCAAGCAAAATTTAAATAAGGCCAAACGTTATCAGCTTTAGGTTAGTCTTAAAACTAGCTAGGGTTAGACGCTAGGTTAGTAGGGTTGCAAATTTGAAGTAGTTTGAAAGAATTTAAGGCATAACAAGCTCAAGCATCCATAGACTAGTGCCTTGGGTTAATGGAGTCAATGGAGATGTGACTAATGGTTTAGGAAGGATTCGAACTTAAAGACAAGAGAGCTAGGGTTTGATGGTGTTGCTATAGCAAGGCCACAAACCCTAAACCCTAAAAAAAAAAGGCTTACCTAGGTGTAGCTAAAGCTAGGCCTAGAGCTTTTACTCCTCTCCTTAAGACTTTCTTGGCAAAACGGCTAGCTTAGAAGCATAAATCTATGGCTGAAAAGTGTTGCTATGGTAAGGCTTTTCAAAACCCTAGAAGTAAACCCTAGGTGTAAAATCAATTAGGCCTAGGACGCCGTCTTTCTTCAATTTATGCTCAAAACTAGCTCAAGACAAGAGATGGCTAGTGTAGCTATGGCTAGGCTAAACCTTCTCAAATCCAATGGCTATAAGCTCATGCTATGGGGACATGAAGCCTCAACCTACTTGTGTGTAGGCTCCCTAGGGTTTCAAAGATCAAGCAAATAACAACAAGATAACAATAAATGCAAATGTTAAACAACAACCATTCACTCAAGAAGTTTTGATGAAAAACACTTACAAGATCATGAAGAAAGCCAATCCACACC
>JZKD02S1674980.1:221832-251018 GCA_000966675.3 Picea glauca
AATGAAAGAGATCTAATGCATACATAAGAAGGTTATAATGATCAAATATGACACATACCATGATACCTTGGACCAATTACCTCATGGAGCAAGAGCCCTCTCTGATGCAAGGCCAGGCCGGTAGTGATGGAGGCTGGTATTGCTGACGAGACAAAGCTGGCTGAGAAGAAGAAGATGGGTCCTCCAGGACCATGCTCAGGTCGCTCCTGCTCTCGGTACTCCATGTCTAGGATCAAGTGGGCCTCGAGACATGATCTCCTAGTTATCCCTAGATATCGGGGATAACAGTCCCAACCAAAAAAACTCTAAAACAAACTTTTTGTCCCCATAGCTAGCCTAACATCCCATAAAAACAAAGATAAATCTAATAGAGAGATCCCTCTCCGAGTCTTGGAGGGATAGATCCTTGACTCTAAGTGGTTTCGTGGTTACCCCTGTCGATTTCCTCATCAACCTAGGAAATCACTGGGTGATAACAGAGCTTGCATTACAAATGATAGCAAATCGTAAAATGTCTTACCAATCCAAATAACAAAGAGATAAACGATAACATGCCCAGATAAACCATCATAAATAGCTAGAAAAGACCTCCAAGAGCTAGCGCATCATCATCATGTTGTCCATAATAAAAACGAACACCATACCATAGCACAAGAGAACAAAAAGCTTGAAGGTAGCGAAAATTTCAGTCCTTAGCTCTTCACAATCGGAGAGTCATGTTTCAAAATGAGATTTCAAGATCTCTATCTATACAAAATGTCTATCACATTGTTTGTCCACTTAGCAAGGGTAAAACAAAAGATAAGGGGTTCACAACTCTTATCTTATCGCTTACATCAAAATAATAATAAACAATTCATCTTTAAAATTCACTTTTACACAAAAGAAACCCTAGAACAAGATGACGTCACCCCTTTAGGGGACGTTTTGACATTTGGAGCAAGTTGTTGGAGAGGAAAATGGAGGTCGTTGGGGCTCCTAGAGACTCCTCTTCATGTGCCATGTCCATCCATGTCTCCTCTGATCAAATCATGCCAAGTGTCAATGTGCAACAACTCCATCACCACAAACCCTAGCCCTAGGTGACATCATGCCTCAAGAAGTGATGTTTTGCCCCTCATAGGCAAGTCGTTTGGCATGTGAAGGCTAGGTTATGTCTTCCAAGTTGTCTTCTAGGCTTCCAAAGGCAAGTCACCATGATCTGGCATGTGGGCCCTTGGCAGCCAACCTGTGGGATTCAAGGTCCAAATTGTCCACCAAACAAGGTCCTGAAAAACAAATAGGCACGCCTTCTAAGGATCTCAAGTCAAAACCACATCTAATAAACAAGGCACCCAAACATGTGCATCAAAACTACCTCATCAAATTAAAGAAATGCTCCAAGACCCTATACAATTGACCATGTTTAGGTATGGGAGGGGCATCATAAACGTTCTATTGGGTAGACCAAAGTCCTCGAGTATGGGATGCTCCCAATGATGGCCTTTAAATTTTATGTAGTGGATGATGAGGTGGAAGGGGTTTATACTTCATAGGTCGATGAGTTTCATGACATACAAGGGCTCGTATTATCTCATTTATGGGTGCCTTTGTAGAGGGTATGAGGCACCTTCGTTTGCGATGCACTTTTTCCAAGCCCATCTTCTTTCCATTCTTTCTCTCTGTCATGTTTTAAGGAACAAGTTGAAGGCCACTGTGCTGGCTTGGTGTCCAAATAATGGCATTCATTCCCAACAAATACCTCTCAGAGATGAGAAGACCGGCCTGTGATGAGAACCCCTTTCTCTTAGTTGTGTAACTGAGAGCCACTAGCCTGGCTTGGTGACCAAATGATGGTAATGTCACACCGCAGGCCGACTCGTGATGAGACCTCCCATCCTCCAACTAACCCCTCAAGCATTCACTGTCATTTATTTTTGTAGGTCCCCCTTTTCTTG
Source organism: Picea glauca (assembly GCA_000966675.3). Taxonomy (NCBI): domain Eukaryota; kingdom Viridiplantae; phylum Streptophyta; class Pinopsida; order Pinales; family Pinaceae; genus Picea; species Picea glauca. Next base: position 223,770 of record JZKD02S1674980.1, read on the forward strand.
CAGAGACGTGTTTCATTGCTTTGTCGGGGATCCCTGGGCGAAGCATCTAGAAGGTATATATTTAGGCTTTTATCGTTTTAGCCAACAACAATTCCTCTGGGACTTTAGCCCCTTCTTCCCATGAAATGAGGTACATGCCCTTCTTGGGGGTTCCTCGGCGATTTCTCCCTCCTCATTTAGTGTAAATTGGGCATTCTGCTTTCATTCGCCCCAATTCCATGGTATGAGGACTATTTTAGACCAAATCACCCCAATTTTTTTGGCACAGGTGGTGCCTCAAGACTCAACACACCTTGGTTCTTCTAAACCGTTGTACAGTTCTAGGTAACTCCTCTCAATATGTTCTATATTTGTTGTTTGACCCAATCTCAAATAGTTCAAGAGCAAGGCACAGGGTGCCACTGCTAGAGTGGTTTTCTCGACCACATATTTGCATAATCACTTTGTTCCCTCTCATTTTTGGTAAATGCAATAAAGAAATCGTTCATCAATCAATTTTTTTTGAGGTAATGCTTGCAAGTTGCTAAGCTTTCTAAAATGTTTGTCCAGTGACTATTTTTTGAGTTTTTACGAGGTTTTTTTAAGGAATCGTGAGGTTTACAGATAGAAATTGAAATTTTCAGCTTTTGAGGTGTTGTAGTTTTATTTTGATGAATTTGAAGTCATTTTGTTCTTTTTCATAGGTGGAACTACTTGCATTTAGGGGATTGAGGCAAAATCTGGTGTATAGATTGGATAATATTCTGGTAAATTTGTTCATGTTATGTTAGATCACTGCACATACTCATCTTATCTCCAATATCACTGCACATACTCATCTTATCTCCAATAGAAAGTATTCCATGGCCTTGTCAATTCTTGCATTGTCTCATCACCCATTAACTTGCAGACAATTGTCTAAATCTTGGGTCTGCAGGTCAGAGTACACAACATAAGCAAACTATACCCTTATTGAAATAGGGTAAACAACAACTGGAGCACAACTATGATATTTAGATGCCACGGGGATCTGACACTACAAGTTTTAGGTTCTACACACACTCAACAACCACCATCACAGGCTTCATTAACTGTCAGTCTCATTCAAAGTATTCAGTTCATTAACATGACATTAATCTCAGCACACAAGTTGTCAAGAATATCAACAACACAATATCTGCAATTGATGGAGTTCATAAGTCTTATCATCATCACTTGACAGGATTAGAAAACCTGTCCTTTATTGCAACCACATCACTCTTACATTACCAAGATTGTTAACTCAGTTCCTTAATCCACATGCTCTTAGAGGGATGACAATGACAATCATACATCAATCAGGCTCCAGGGACTGTTATCTGCAATACATGCACAACAATAGGAAGCCAATGGTTCCCTTAAGTTCACAACCAAAATCAGGCTTTAGGCCTCACTTCTTCCTCCAGGGGACTATAATAACAGTCTTCCAAGGTCTGCAGACCTGCAATTCCTCAATCCTTTGTCTGTGAGAACTTCACATAAGTTCTCTGCCCACTATTAATCTCCACTTGACCACCTGTATGAGCTATCCCCAAGGTCTCAACTATGACCGAGATTCCAAGATACTAAAAGCTTCCTCCAATGTAAATGGTTTCTCCTTTTATAAGCCCTAAGCCTCCTTGAAATCTACTCATCAAGGCTGACCCTATCAACTAGGTTCACTTAACCAGTTACCAGCTGCCACATGGCATATTTCCAACAGTCTCTTGGCTAAAACAAAACAAAATCAAAACAAAGTAAAACGGAAATATTTTGGGTGATGCAGGATTGCCAGCTACCTAGGGATGAACCAGATTTGAACCCTATGGGAGAAGAACAACAACACCCACTTTCAACCAACCAGAGTATAGCCCCAGTTGACTAGTTTAAAGTTTAGATGTGCTTATAAAGAAACTTATTTGAATTCAAAAATGCAACTTCACTGCATTTATCATCATTCCAAGGTTAGAAGGGTATTGTCCTACTTCCTTGCAAAAGTCCCTAAGCTTGTTATAATGGGCTGATGTTTGTAGCACTGCTTCACATAGCATCACTAGTAATCCCCAGAGGAACAGTGCCCATCCCATAAATGACAATGAAGGTTGGCATCCCTTACAATGAGTTCCTATGCAACAATCATGAAGATGAGCTGGATGACAGAGTAGTAGTCACCACAAACTCTCTGGACAACTTGAATGGTTATCTTGGGGCCAGTGTTAAATAACCCAAATGCAATTGATAGCTTCTCACAACGGTGGTAAAGAGTTTGTTCCTTTTCCTTTCCCATGTCACTCAGCACAAACCTAGTATCAGGAACATATTCTGCTACCTTCGTCCGATGTGAAAAGATCTGCAACTTGGTATAGATTTTCCGGGTTTGTGATTGCAGATCTATCTCCTACTAGGAAACAATGCACCAGTTTATTAACCTCAATCCAACTGCATCCAGGTGTCTTTCTTATGCCAACATCTTTCATCTTTTTGTGTAGCTTTTCAATGGCATCCCACCTGCCAGATGCACAATACTTGTTTGACAGAAAAACATAAGGTGCAACATTTTTAGGGTCCAATAGAAAAAGGTGATCTGCATTACACTCTCCTAGCCCTATATTGTTATGTATTTTATAAGCACCAAGCAAACAACTCCAGACAACAACATGCTAGTCATTTATCTAGAGTCTTATGGACATGCATTAGGTACCTCTACCTTTAAGATTTTTTAATTATTTTAATAAGTCATAAAATTTTAATATTATAATAAGTCATAAAATTTCCGGTAAAATGAGATTTTTACCTTGTAAATTGATGTAATATTAAATAAGTGGTACTAGGAGGTGTTATATGCCGTGGGAGGTATTGTTTTCTAACTCAGATTATTTTAATAAGACTTAAATTTCCTGTAAAACAAGGATTTTACCTTGTAAATTGATGTAATATTAGATAAGTGGTACTAGGAGGTGTTATATGCCTTGGAGGTATCATTTTTTAACCCAGAATACCCTTTTACCCTTGTACACCATTTTCAAGAGAAATAATTGGCTTTTACTCATCAAGAATCCTTTTTACTCGAAAAAGGTGAATAAAAGACAAATAAATCAGCTCCCTTTTATTTGGGGAATGTTTTTAGCTTGTTTCCAGTTCACTTAGCTTCACTATTGCCCAAGATCTTTTGAAGAACAAAGATTCAATCTCTCGAGGGATGGGTGACTATTATTTGGGGAATGGGATCTGGAAGTTATTCAGTAGAGGAGGGTTACCAGTATCTCTCTTCCCTGGAGGGCCCCAATCTTTCTCCAGATGCTTGTTGGTCAAAACTATGGATCCCCTCTTCTATTCCAAGATTGGAATTCGTCTTTTGGATTGTGGCCCATGAAAATATCATAACTATTGATACCTGAGCAAAATATTTAAGGGACAAACAACAAATCTGGAACTGACCAAAAATAAAAGCATTATCTCAATTAGAGAGACCATCTTTAAAAATTTATCTGGAAATTCCTAGAGTCTAGATCCAAGCGACAAGCAAATGATGTGGATGGAGTCATTCAGACTATGGATGGAGTTTCAAACAAGTGGACATGCACCACCTGCTCTTGGATTTACTATGTTCCTTGTTGGCCCTTTGAAGGGAAGTCTGGGACCCTCAAGCTTGGGAGGGATAAGTTATTTGACCATTAGGGAACCTGATCCTGAATATCGAGTGGAACATTGGGGTTTGCACTATTAATGTCACAGAAGTTTCGGTCCTATGGAAAGGTTTGCATGTAATTCCTAAAAGAACTTACCAATCAGGTTATAACTCTAATTGGAGACTCACAACACATTATTTTGCAGTTCATGGGCCAAGAGAAGTTTCCTCCATCCAGATCACCAGAGTAATTCTAAGATGCAAAGAGCTCCTCATCCTTTTCAGTAATGGGTAGGACTTCCATGTTCCCTGGCAGTTTAATGCCAAAGCAGATTCCATGGAAAATGATGCTATCAAAATGAGAATGGGCCATGTCAAAAAACAATTATCAGATGGAAAAGAAATACTCGAGGAAGATTCAAATCCATAACTGGGCATTACAGGGGCATTACAGGGGCAGACCAGATGATCCAGAAACAAGTCCTTCAACATCCTTGAGATGTCCTCACTCCAGACTTATATTGATGATTCCAGGTCAGTCCAGCGAATGCCTGAATGATAACGAGCCAGGTTATCGATTTGACAACAGGTAATGATGAACGATTCCAGTCAATACAAAGATACTATCAATGAACCCACAACATCAGAAGGCAGATACAAAGATACAGTCAATGAATGATAATGAACCCACGAAGTTGGAAGGAAGATTCAGTCCATGATTTTATGTTTTATTTATGTTTTCTTTTATTCTCAGTATTCACATATTAAAAGTACCAGTCTTTGTATCCAGTTTAATATCCAGCCCAAATAGCTAGCTTTTAGGTCAGTATTTAGATAAATCTGTAATGGCTTTAATGCCACGGCCAAAATTATATATGACAATTTAGTACCTAGAACAGTAACCAGGTGATCACAGCCTAGCTACATTTATGCATGTGATTCAGTATTTAAAAAAAAAATATAGATGCTTTTATCATGTTTTTCTGTGTACTAAGTTGATAGTGTTAAAAAAGTATGAATATATTTATCATGTTTTTATGTGTACTAAGTTGATAGTGTAAAATTTTATTGCCTTTCAAGTTGAGAATATGGCAATAATATTAGAGCCTGAAATTCTGTAATCATGTTAGTGACGTATCTTATATATCTGTTTTTAAACTCTCGCGGGCTAGCATCTTAAGAAACCATGTAACTAAAGAGCAAACGGACATATAAACGCAATGACCTGGGCAAGATTCTTTGCAAGGTCTTTATATTACTGAACATAATGAGCATGATGCAGACAGAACAGATAATCAGATTATTATCCCAAAATCTTCAATGATATTATAATACATCAAACACTTTAAATGGCATCAAACACTCACAACATTGTAAGAGAAACTTCAAGGAAGCAGATTTTGGTCAAATGATAAAAATTTAAATCAAAGTGTACTTTCAGTGCTCAAACCCAGGTTCAAAAACCCCCAAATACATGTTATTGTGTAATACCGTTAATGCGGCCAACCTAGTTAATCACTGCATCCAGGACCGGGTTAATCCAAACGGACTAAAAACTCAATTTGCAGAAAAAGATGTAGCCAGTGCAAGCACCACCATGGCACAACAGCAAATTATCTAGCGGCACTCTTAGTATGATTGCATGGAGAGAAGTAACTGCTCTTACAACCCAGGGTGGGAGAGATCTCCGGTGAATCTGTATACAGATGTGGGTAACGCTAATCCAATAAAATGGATTCGGACATGGACTTGCATTCTCAAGATCCCTTGGAACGAGGGTTAAAATTTGTTTTCCCTTCTTTTAAATCTCAGTTAGCTTTGGGTTCTGAGAGAAAAAGACATGCTACTGCAGATGTAGAGTTTCTACCTGCCAACAAGCATCATTGCATATGCAAGGTTTCTAGGGCTTATCAACTACCTATACTAGGCTTAGTCCTCTGTTCAAAGTTGCGGGTGTAAATATTATTTTTCCTTTGAAAGATCTCCTAGGTTTTACTACTAGTGGAAACTTGGGCGTCGATTATGATGAAACTGAAATGTTTATCATTTTGTTTTGCTTTCAAAGCCAAAGGTCCAACCTTTTGCTTATCTTGGTTAGGGTTCTATGGATGAAGCTTTAGTGTAAACATGTTCACTTAATACTGTAAACAAGATGTTCAATGACTGTTTAATTGATGACTAGACTCAAGTTTCGTCACTGGCAGACTTGTGTTTATCAGTGATTGTGAAAAATGTTTCGCCTTTAATTGATACACCAATTAAACACACTGCTTTGAGTTACAGTTGAATACAAAACTGTGATTATTCATGAATTATATATCATAAATATACACATTCTGCTTTGAGTTAATGTCAAATACAAAACTAAGCCTGTTCATGAATTATATATCATAAATATTTAATAAGATATAATAAGATGATGATACTATTATTTAAAGGTATTTAAAGGTTATATCATTGCCAACATATAATAAGATAATACTATATTAAATGGAACATACTATATATCATTGTCAACATATAATAAGATGATACTATATTAAATGGAACATTTAAATGGAATATGGTAACTATAGTATAAAAAGGCTAAATATTAAACTATAAAGGCTAAAAATTAAGTAATAAGATGGAAGGTTACAATATTTTATTAAAATAATTTTTAATAATTTTATCTCATTTAAAATTGAAATTTAAAAAGAGTAATTATTAATAATTAAAAAAATGAAGTTATTGAAATTTAATAGGAGTAATTACTAATAATTAAAAAAAATAAAGTTTGATAGGAGTAATTATTAATAATTTAAAAAATTGAAATTTGATAAGAATAATTATTAATCATTTAAAAAAATGAATTTTAATAGGAGTAATTATTAATAATTTAAAAAATACATGGTTTTAAGGAAATGCTTAGAAATGACAATGGAAATGGAAATGAAGTGTTTAGGAGTGGAAGGTGAGATCCAATTTATGACAATGGAAATGGTGATGAAGTGTTTAGGAGTGGAAGGTGACATCTAATTTATTATTGGGAAATTTAAATAAGTTTGAAAAATAATACATGAACCACACTGAAATATAGATTACTTCAATATTTTTGGGATATTCTATAACAGTATTAGAAATCTTTTTGGGATATTATATAACAGTATTAGAAATCAGATATATTATTTGAAAAATAATACAAGGAATAACTCTACAATGAAATAGAGATTACTTCAAATAGTATTAGAAGTCAGATATATTATTTGAAAAATGATACAAGGAATGACTCTACAATGAAATAGAGATTACTTCAATCTTTTTGGGATATTCTATAACAGTACTAGAAATCAGATATTGAGATAGTTGACAGATCAGCAAACCAAGGTGCAAATCTAAGTTTACCTTATATAATTTTAGTGGCTATCTAAATTGATGAAGGATAAATTTAACATTAGTATTTAACCTTGATCAAGGAAAACTTGATTTAGGTCAATATTTATAGATAAGCAATTCAATTTTTTGGGATATTCTATAACAGTACTAGAAATCACACATTGAGATAGTTGACAGTTCAACAAATCAAGGTGCAAATCTAAGTTTACCTTAAATAATTTTAGTGGCTATCTAAATTGATTAAGGAAAAATTTAACTTTAATATTTAACCTTGATCAAGGTCAATATTTATAGATAAACAATTCAATTTAGGTTGATATATGAAGGTCAATCAATGATTACCTTAGTTGGCCAACTTTGATTTGGGGTAAATTGTATTTAAGATTATGAATACTTGGCTACATATTAAACCATTAAATGATGGATGTTTTAGGCGATCAATAAAAATCTCAACTTTGGTCAACTCTCAATCCATATATGTCTAACCTTGATCAACTTCACTTTGGATCGAGAATTAGATCAAGTTTCTTGGCGGTGAAGCAACTTTTATGTAAGATATCATTAAGTTTACCTTAAATAATTTTAGTGGCTATCTAAATTGATTAAGGAAAAAATTAACATTAGTATTTAACCTTGATCAAGGAAAACTTGATTTAGGTCAATATTTATAGATTAGCAATTCAATTTAGGTTGATATATGAAGGTCAATCAATGTTTACCTCAGTTGGCCAACTTTGATTTGGGGTAAATTGTATTTAATATTATGAATACTTGGCTACATATTAAACCATTAAATGATGGATGTTTTAGGCGATCAATAAAAATCTCCGCTTTGGTCAACTCTCAATCCATAAATGTCTAACCTTGATCAACTTCACTTTGGATCGAGAATTAGATCAACTTTCTTGGCGGTGAAGCATCTTTTATTTAGGATATCATTAATTATTGCTACTCACAATTAATAGCTTATGGTTATGCTCCAATGGTAAGCTCAATCAACTAAACCATCTAGTCAAGGTATGTTGTCCACATGGAGGCCATAGGTCTTAGTTCAAATCTATTAGTCCCTCGAGGTTACTTGTTTCCATTGTGGTTGGTGATTGAGCCTCACTCCATCCTAAAAAAATGATCCATCGAGGACAAGATCCATTAAAACAAAGCTTTGGACCAGATCCATTAAAACAAAGCTTTGGACCAAATCCATTATAGTGTCATAAGATTTAAAAGATAAAAGAAAATTAAGATACTATAAAGAGGTAATTAATCCTATTCTATAATATTGAAACTTTTTTTTTTGGATATAATTCGTATAAAAAAAAATCTACATTGCTAAAATAAGGACAAATTCTCAGGATCTCCATAGTGAAATAGAGTGTTGGATAGTTCCTAAAATGCCATCAAATGAAAGAGCTTGTCATTTTTGTGATACTAGATGTTGGAACCTCAGGTTCTGATGGTTCATCCCATTCTTTTTGGAGACAATTGGTCAGTCAATCGACTATCATCTGGAGATAGTCAGCCAGTCAATCGACTAGCAGCTGGAGACAGTTGGTTGGGTGGTCAACTAGATAGTCAGTCGGATAATCAACTAGTGGTTGGAGATAGTTGGTCGGTTGGTCAACTAGATAGTCAATCGGATAATCAACCAACCAAGACAGTGAGTCAGTAGATCGATGAACTGAGCAATCGACTATGTGTTGGACCACTAGATGGTCAGGTCGACTTGGTAAGTCGACTAGCTGACGCAACAACGCAAATTTGTCGGGATCTGTTGCAACCATAGATGGTTCTATGTGGACAAGATCTTCCTGATTTCAAGGAAATTTGTTAGATCTAGAAACTATAAATAAAAGATCATATGGGTTGATTTAACAAGTTTTGTGTGTGTTCGATAATGCATTGTGATGTTCTGATCAGTCTAAGTGCTAACCGACCCAAGCTCGCACAAGAAATCTCTAGAGTTTAGTTGTATTGAATCAAAGAAGGCAGTTCTGACGATCCCACAAAAGTAGGTATCTATCCAACCTGTCCAACATAAAGTAATCTTGTAGGCTTTTGCAGGTCCTTCCTCCCAAAACCCATGCAAGTATGGGCATGTGGTGAGGTTTATGGATTCTGGCAGCACAAAACCTTGCTTACTGGGGTTGTGATGATGTCTTTCGACACCATTGATCTTCTTTGAAGTTTATTTTTCTTCGTTTATTCTGCAAATTATGTTATTAGTCCTTTAGTGTTACATCCAATCCCAAACATGGTATTAGATTCACTGGTTTATACCTCCCTAATGTCTACAAATCTTGTCAAGTTAGATATTATAATGATTCATTGGGTTATTGATTTGTCGATTGTAACTTGTTCGGATTATCAAATCTATCAGATATGGAATAATGGCTTACAAGATTGATCTTGTTGTTTTGAATGCAATTAATTGTTTTTCTGGGCCTTGGATATGGAGACTTCGCTGAAGAGAAAAAGGATATGGTAGTATACGAAGGTTTCGATTTCAGATTTGAAGGGTGACTAAGTGAAGTTCATCATTGATGGAAAGAAAGATGAGGCTGTCAAGGTCATCATGACATACATTTCTCGTGAGATTTAACTTTCATACAAGTGGGATCGATTGCCCTCATGATGTATAGAAGAAGTTGAAGTCCTTGTTTGACAAAGTCAATGAAATCCAAGCTACGCAATTGGAGAAAGAGTTGATCTCTCTTTATCCACATTCCTTTGAAAGGATTAATGAGTATTTGACGCGTGTTAAGGAAATGCAGTTGAAATTGGGTGAATGTGGGAAGAATTTTCAGAAGACAGATGAACAACTCATCCAGCTGATCTTGATGAATCTGAGAACACCCTTTGACGTGTTCTATTCCAGGTTCCAAGCCAATTGATAGGCACACAAAGAAGATGGTAAGGATTATACTTTTGAAACTTTCTATGTCCTACTGATGAATCATCAACAAATGTTTCTTGATGAAGGGAAACTTGGTGGCAAACATCAAGCTCTTTTGCTCAATGGAAAAGGCAAGCTGAATTTTAAGGAAAGAGGATGCTTTGATGCTCCTATACGCAAACAAGAATGTCTCCACCAGAAAACTGAAGAGAACACTAATGAGTCAACGTCCACCCAAAAGAATCAAAAGAAGAAAACGTGTATGTATTGCAGAAAGCTCGAACATGTGGAGAAACTTGCTAGAAGAAGAGGAACGACTTAGAGGCGAAGTTCAAGAAGCTCAAACTAGACATGTCGGTTTTCCATCGATCGACTGACAACTTTATCTTCCAAGTCAGGACTTTTCAAGCGTTGCTTACTCATATCTCACAACATGAGTGTGTAGTTTATTTTGGGTTCACTGATCATATGGCTAAAAAAAATTCTCTGTTCTCCTACCTGGATAAAGTTGTTGAGTGAAAAATCTATGTTGTTGATGTCTTCGCTCTCGACATTGTTGGTCATGGTGATGTTCCCTGTCGACATGGTAAAATATCGGTTTTGAGTTAAGGATTTGAAGAATGATACATCGATCATTGTTGAAGGTTTTCTCAACTCAAAGGATGGGTTGTACAAGTTCTTTGACCTTCCTCGACCTGATCCTGGACTGACTGCTCTTGTTGCTCACACTGAGGAACAAAACAAAATTTGGCATGAATGACTTGGACATCTAAACTTTCGACGTCTAAAGTCAATGGCCACACATAATATGGTCGTTGGTCTTCCCAAAGTTCTTCCACCTGATAGCGTTTGTAGAGGATGTGTGTTGGGCAAGCATAATCATACCCATTTCGACTTTAGCAAAGTGTGGCAAGCATAGAATCCTCTAGAACTCATTCACATAAGGATGGGTTGTACAAGTTCGTTGACATTCCTCGACCTGATCCTGGACTAACTGCTCTTGCTGCTCACACTGAGAAACATAACAAAATTTGGCATGAATGACTTGGATATCTAAGCTTTCAACGTCTAAAGTCAATGGTCACACAGAATATGGTCGCTGGTCTTCCCAAAGTTCTTCCACCTAATAGCGTTTGTAGAGGATGTGTGTTGGGAAAGTATCAACATACCCCTTTCAACTCTATCAAAGTGTGGCAAGAACATAATCCACTGGAACTCATTCACAATGATCTCTATTGTATCAATCAACTCTCCTTAGCAAGTGCAAAGTATATTTTGACCTTTATCGATGATCTCTCTAGATTTACTTAGGTCTATTTCTTGAAAAATAAAAATCATGTCTTTGAAAAGTTTAAGGAATTTAGGGCATTGAATGAGAAGCAATGCAGTTGACTTATTAAGTGTTTGAGATATGATAATGGTGGAGAGTACGTGAATCTACAGTTTTAAGAATACCTTGCTTGATCTGGTATTGTTTAGTAGAGGTTTGTTCCTCATACTCCTCAACATAATGGTGTAGTAGAAAGAAAGAACCATACATTGGTCGAAATGGCCTGTTGTCTTTTGTAGGCCAAAGATCTGCCAACTTGCTTTTGAGTTGAAGTTGTTTGCAGTGCCAACTATTTCCTAAATCGTATTCTGACTCGTGTTGCAATTTCTATGACTGCAATCGAGAAGTGGTGTGAAAAGAAGCCCTTAGTCGGTCACGTCATAGTCTTCACATGCGTTGCTTGGGCTCATTCTAGATGATTGCAAGAAGAAACTAGATGCAAAGATTCATGCTTGCATGATGATACACTACTCAGAAGAATCCAGAGCCTATCGATTGTTTTACCTTGTCAAACGACATATCATTATCATAATAAATTTGTTTTTTGATGAGAATTCTTTAGGCATAAAGTTGGTGAACACTTGCTCTGATTCGTTATAGGATGATTTCTTTGGAGATGTTTTTGACTTTGGTTCACCTATTCCATTTTCAGCATTTTGATCGAGCAGTCGAACCATGTTCGTATTTCGACTGGTTTGTCGATCTCTATTCCCGAGTTGACAAGACAGTCGACCTCTGTTTCTATTGGGTCTTTGTTTTCGTTGACTAAAACTGCTCTTTCATCTCATTGACCTTCTATAGTAGATATTAACTCACTTTTTTCCTGCTTACCTAGATGCGCTGCTAAAACAATTGAAGTTGTTGGACCTAATGTTGGCGATGTCTCTTTAGGATGACAATCTCACAGTCACAAGAAAACATGATAGTATTTCCTTGATGGCTCATATTCTTGAGACTTGTGGTCCTGTCTCTTACTCAGATGCACAAGGACAATTTGAATGGGAACAAGTTATGCAAGACAAGATAAATTCTCTCTTGAAGAATCATACTTGGAATTTAGTTCCTTGACTTCAAGGGAAGAAATTTGTGAAATGTCGATGGTTCTATAAGGCCAAATTTACCTCCGAAGCTGTTATTCACCGTCATAGAGCTTGCTTGGTTGCAAAAGGATTTTCTCAACAATAAGGCATTGACTACACTGAAATATTTTCTCCTGTTGCGAAGATGAATTCCGTTCGAATGATTCTTTCCCTTGTTGCTTGCTTTGGCTAGCATATCTAGTAGATGGATGTCAAAAGTGTCTTCCTTCTTGGTGACTTATTTGAAGAAATTTTCATGGAACAATCTCCCGGTTTTGTGATATATTTCACTCTTGTTTGTCGACTACAAAAGTCTCTTTATGGTTTGAAATAGACTCCCAATGCTTGGTATGCTAAGATCAACAGCTTCTTTCTTCATATTGATTTCAAACATTGTGAATTTGATCAGTCTTTATGTATTACATACTCATGGTGACGCCTTAATTGTTATTGTATACGTTGATGACTTGATCATAACTGACAATAATATTGATTTTTAATTCTTAGATTGAAGAAATGACTTGCTGACACCGTTGGTATGACATACATTGGTCTTCTGCATTATTTTCTTGGGATTCAAGTTTTAGGTCTATTTGATGGCTTGTTTCTCTCTCTCAGTATAAATGTGTAGTGGATCTATTGCATCGTTTTCAGATGTCCCAATGTAAACCGTTTGCTACTCCTTTTCAGTCTAGAGTTAAGTTGATTGAAGCTTGTTCGACTCATAAACTCGACCCAACTCTTTATCAACAACTGCTCAGGAGCCTTATTTATCTCACTCACAGTCGACCTGACATCTTTTTGATTGTTAGTGTCATTTCTCACTTTATACAAGGTCTCTGAGAAAGTCATTGGAAAGATGTCAAATGAATTGTTCGTTATCTCAAGGGCACCTCTCATCTTGGTATCAAATATTGTCGAAGTTCAGACTCGTTAGTCAACTTCAATGACTATGATTGGGCAGACAACAATTATGATCGAAAGTCCACCTCTGCTATGTGTTTCGCTTCAACACTGGACTACTAGTTTGGTCATGCAAGAAACAAAGGGTAGTCACCCTATGAACTACAAAAGCTGAGTATTGTGATGCCATCAATGCAGGTACATAGGTAGTTTAGATTTGCCAGCTCTTGGATGAACTTGGGTTTCCTATTTAAGCCTTGACTGCTATTCCTTGTGACAATCATAGTGCAATTTAGGTCGCTGATAATCCTATTGCACACACTAAAATGAAGCATGTCGAACTACATGTTCACTACTTGAGACAATTGGTTGAAGAGAAGGTTGTCACTCTTGTTTGTTGTAAGACTGATAAACAAATTGTTGATATCTTTACAAAATCTTTGTCCGAAGCTAAGTTTGTTTAGTTCCATAATATGCTTGGGCTTCAATAAGCTGCAATTATGGGGGGTGTTGTGTTGATGTAATTCCACCTCTTGAATCTCCAGAATTGTGTGTTGATGGAGCATTGTTGAAACCTCGGGTTCAGATGGTTCATCCCATTCTTTTTGGTCATGCAAAGAATATGACACATACCCAACATGTTGGACCATTGAATGGTTGGGTTGACTTGGTAGATTGACTAGTCGACTCAACAACGTAGGTTTGTCGGGATCCATTCCAACCACCGACGGTTCTATGTAGACAAGATCTTTTCATTTCAAGGAAATTTGTTAGATTTAGAAAATGTAAATAAAGGATTCCATGGGTCAATTTATCATCAAGTTTTGTGTGTGTTCAATAATGCATTCTGACTTTCCAATCACATTATGATTTGTTTAAGTATTGTAATGATGTCCTTCAACACCACCAATCTTCTTTGAAGTTTATTTCTCTTCATTTATTCTGCATATTCTATTATTAGTCCTTCAGTGCCACGCCCATTCCCCAACACTAGAAAGTGGAGGATGAAAAACACTCTTAGAATGTTTAGTGTATGTCCATATAAGATCTCAATTTCAAAATATTCGCAACAATGTCGACCTCCTTAACATTTTATTTCATCAAAGCTAAGGAGTTTTAGGAAAGATTCTCTCCAATCTTTTCAAGCATAGTAATAACTTTCTAGAACAAACCTTATTTTGTTGATGCATCTATAGAGGCTAGAGAAAAGAAATAGATTGATGATCATGACAGTCATAATGAAGACACAAATAAAATTCACTCTGGTGGTGGTCACATCGACTGAAAAATTGATACCTCTAATGTCAATGTGAGAAATTGTGATGATTTTAGTATTGCACAAGTTTATACTGCTGTAATTTTTTTTTGCCTTGTCTAGGTACCAACTTCATTCAGTTTTGGCCTCACTATAGTCACGCCTCTTCCATGTGTAGATATTTAAATGGAATGGAATCAATATCTTCCCATGATCTTTCTGAGTTGGATTCTGGTAAAAGAAAAAAAAAATAGAAATGTAGTAATGAAATGGAACATCATTTCCGGGTTCCCTATGTTTGATATCCTCATATGTTAACAAAATTAAACTAGCAGTTGTATCTAATGCCTCTAAGTTATCTTCTGGTCTTCATGAAGCACTGATGAAAGATAAAAGTTCACTTGCTGAATTAGAGGTTTACTATGAAAAACTTGAAGTTCCAGTTGATTCTATTTGTTGGCAAAAGACTTTTTCTGAATATCAGAATTCATATATCTTCCAGTTGCATTTCTATGCAATTGGAGTTTAAGGTTATATCCACTGAATCTCCCACTGGAAACTTATATTATAAGCCTTTTATCCCTCCATGTGAAGGACCTACTCTCCGATTTTATGAACACAGAAGTCCTTGCATCTAGTTTAAGTGTTTTGGAAGCAGTGAAGTTGTAGACCCTACATATTGCAGAGATATATTTGAACACATTTCTTTCTATATTAGCAATAGCATTGCCCCTTCTCCAAATTATCATAAGGTTTATTACACCGATACAAATCTGGAGGTCTGTTGTAACTTTTCATTTTTCTTGTTGTTTCATAGGCAAAGATGTATACCATGCTTTAAAATGACAATCAATGATTTCCTTCCCTCTTCCATTGCAATATTTGTTGAGAAAAAATGATCATATTCTGTCAGTCTCTATCAAAATAGTCTCACATGTATATTTTGACTTTCCAGAGAAATGTGCAACTCAACTCTTCAAAATACTTTTTGACAATAGTTTATATGTAAATACACTATCAAAGCATCAACTAAAACATGGTATTATAGTTTTGAGTTTTCTATGGCATTCTCATTGTGCTTGAAGTTTTTTAATCTAATATAGAATTCAACTATTTCTGTAATGTCAAATTTTATGATGCTTTACTACATTTTGTACCCAATTTAAATATATAAATATTGCTAAAAATGAAAAATTGTAATCTATAAGTAGAGTCACTTGTTTGTTTGCTTATATGAATAAACATCAATACAATCTACATGATTATATCATTTTGCCCCTTTGTCAGCACCAATGGAGGCCAAAAATTGAATCTGGTTTTGAATTTTTAAATGTTGGAAAGTAAAACTATATGAAAGAGGTTAACAACATTGACCTATTTATGTTTTATTATACGGCATGGATGTATGTTATGGTCGTCAATTATGTCTATCCAGAATAAGACAAGTACATTGTTTCTCTTTGGTATGGAGTGGTCAAACATAGATAGGTGATATGATGCTTAATTTTTTCACTATCTATTATTTTCTCACAATTCTTGCATCCATGCCAGAAACCTATTTTGATGTATCTTCATGATGCAAGTCACGTTTGGATCTATTGAGGAAGGATAATTTGAATAAACCAATATAAACTTTGGTGACCTGTATGCTTTCATATGATTCAAATTCATTAAGAATGGGCAAATTTAAGTAAAATTTTCCTCTTCTTAGAAAACAGGGTAACTATAGCAATTTACTCTTTTCTTAGTTCATAATTCATCTACTTCCATCTTATTTAAATTTGTCACCTATTCTCTTCAAATCCCCCAAAGGAACCTCACTTTTTTAATTGTCAGCATCAAGGGATGCATAGGGAACATTTGAAGGATCCATGAAGTGTGAAGGAGATGTGGTAGGAAAGACTGTTACTATATAGAGTGTTTGGGAATAGATCATTCAACATTGTACAAACAAATAATCAAGTCAATGTGTAATCCAGTTGTGTGTGGGGTTGTTCCCAATGGATAAAACAAAGTGATATATTCAAGACGATATATAATCACCACTCAAATCTTTGCGCTTGTATTTATTAACAGAACCATGGAATATTCACCAACTAAAAGAAATCAATTTGTGGTTATCAATTGCATTGATTAAAGTTCTCAACCAAAGGGAAATTTATTGTTGTGCGTGAAATAAATAGAGCACAACTTGTTAATTCTAAATAGATCCCCCTATGACCATGTTTGATCTTTCACCCCCTCTATGGAGCAAAAGTTGTTTCCATCCAAGCTCATGTTATCTATTCTAAGATGCATTTAAATTTCTGAACCTGGATTCACTATCATGCATAGACAACCATGGGGGTAATCATGCCCTCCCTCTATAGATCTAGGGAGGAATTATAGCCCTATGTAATCCTTTAGATATTTTGGGTTCCCAAATAGTGTAATTGAACCTCAAAAAGTGTTCAGAATTATGTGATTTTTTGTTTCCCCTATATCCTTCATGTTTATGTTTGTAGATCAGCTCTAGTTCATCCTTTAAACTTAGCCTGTCGTCGTTAAGGTGCTTTGACATGACAATGTTTAATCTCTGTCATGTATCGATCTTTCTACTCTAGTCACTGCTGTGAACTCGGGGAGATGGACCATTCTTCTAAGACGAACATACATCCTAGAAGAATAGTTGTCCATGGTACATCAACAATCTGTTAACCTGAAACATTCTCCATAGGGAGAACGTCTGTCCACCAACAATCTTTCAACCTAGACCATCCTCCACAGGAAGGATGTTTGTCCACCAACAATCTGTCCTGCCTAGACCATTCTCCGCTTGGAGAATGTCTTTCCATCAGCACATTGACTATCCATCTAGTTGGAAATCATCTCCAACACTAGTGGTAGTCTCCATGGCAATCAAAACAATGCCATCCAATAGAACACAACTGTGTCTATCCATAGTAGTACACAACTACAACCCAATGGTACACAACCACTCCTAGTAGCACACGACTACTAACCAGTGACACCTAGTCACTATCAATGGATCACATCTACAACAATAGCATACAACTATTGTTTAGAGACATACAGTCTCCACAAGAATCATATAATCTGATATCAACCTGCATAAACAATATCATGATACAAACTGAGTCATCTCGGCCATTCTTCCACTCACATCTGTGAGATCTAGAAGAGCATCTTCCCTCATAAAGTAAAACATCAGCCATGGGCTATCTAGACTATTCTTCCCAAGCATAGAAGAATAATTGTCCCTGATTTCTTAGCTTGGACCATTCACCTAACTAGGCCATTCCTCTGTCATTAATCATAGTGCAACCTGGAGAGAATGAGTTTGCCCTAGGGAATGTCTCTCTCTGATTGTTGAAATTGGACCATTCATAACCTGGAGAGAATGAGTCTGCCCCAAGGAATGACTGTCCGAATAATTTTCTATGGAATAAACTGTCCTACACCAACCTCCAAAATGGACCATTCTTCGAAACTGCTCACAACTGTGAATTTCGAAAGAATCACTTCCTGACGAGGCAAACCATTCTACTTGATCACTACTCAGAGTGACTGCCAAGAAGAATGATTGTCCTAGACCATTTCCCCACACTGGCCATAAGGGGAATCATTGTCTATGGTACATTAACAATCTATCAGATTATTTTCATTACCAAAATGACTGTCCGATCTAGACCATTTTTCGAACTGGAAAATGCCTGTCCATCAGAAATCTTGGGCAACTTTCCAAACTGGAAGGTGACTGCCCAACCTAGACCATTTTTCGTACTGGAAAATGACTACTCATAAATCAATAACATATCAGTGCTCCCTCCCAACCTCGGAGTAATCACTTCCTTTTTCAATAAGAAATTCATCTCCATGAGCCCTAACTTGTCCCTTAAGTACACGAACTTTTCATCTTGGACAGAGGCTTTACCAAAATATATGTGATCTGCTCATCTGTGGAGATACACTGGAGAACCACTTCTCCCTCTGGACTTTATCACAGAGAAAATAATGTTTGATATCAATGTGCTTTGACCTGTCATGGAACACCAGGTTCTTTGAAAGCTTCACACAGCTCTAATCATCACCATATATCACGGTTGAATCCAACACCTGATCAAACAGTGTAGAAACCAACTTACAAAGTCGCATTGCTTCTGTACAAGCATCACAAGCTGCAATATACTGCAATATTTGGATGAAGTCTATGTTATATCGATGTTGTTGTTGTCCTCCCCTATGAGTATCTTTGGGATGGTTCATGACCCTGAGTCCACAATACTCCACTAGGGTCATGTCCTGATGGAAATCTGGTCCTAATGTTGCATACTCTCTCCTATACTCGGCAATATCCTATTCCTGTGTGGGTTTCCTTTGTGCTATCGGTTGTTGTGTTGTTGTTGGGGGTGCCCTTTGGAAGCTAGGGAATAATGGTCTAGGAATCCTACTCGTAGAGTTATATGTTCAAGTCGGTGAGTGGGCTCTACTACCTGCCCCTGAGTTACCCTACGCTGCATGTGGAAACTGTGTGCTCGGTGTGCTCCCTGTGGCCAACCTGTTGGCCATTTGTGCCAACGTTTAAGTCATAGCCTGATCACTGACCACTAAATTGTTGAGTACCTGCATGAAGGTTGCCTCTGGTTCCATGGGGGCCTTTTCATTTCCCTATGGTGTCTGATATCTGTCTCCCATCATCCTCTTGGCCTCATGCTCTTCCCTTCTCTTTGCTTCCCTATGTGCCTCTTCCTCTTCCTCTGAACAAGGATGAAAGGGGGGATAATCTGGCCTAGGTCTCCTCTCCCTGTGTTTGTTGTAAGTGACGTATTCGTCACCTACGTGCTCATGACCCTCTGGTTCCTCTCCTAAACCCATTGACTTTAGTCACAGGCTGACAAGACTAAAGATCTGATACCACTGTAGTATCCCTAGTTCCTCAGATCGAAATATATGCTTCTACTAACTATTATTTGTTGTCGAAACTTATACAATTTGGGATTTTGTATGCGTCTAGAAGATTGGTTTTAACATGCGTGGTGATTTTGCATGTGATTATAGTTGTTTAACAATTTATAATCAAATACGCAAAAGATAAAGACACAGAACAACTACAACAATGTAGTATGAAAATGATTGGGTACAATGCTGCATGCAACTAAGTAAAATAAGTCTCTCTGCTAGATTAGAGACAAAAGGATCTTAGCCGAAATACAATAAGCAAATTGAAACAATGATACCTAGAAATAGAAGAAAGTTGCTAGATCAATGGATGAGATGTAGGATCTGTTGCATGCTACGACAACTCATACGACAACTGCTGCAAGACTGGAAAGTTTTCCCTGGTGGCTAAACTCCTTGGATATGCCTGGAATTTGTCTCAAACAATGTGCCCTGACCTCATGCACACGCTCTGTGTCTATCCAATTGAAGATCAACCCTCTACAAATTTGTACGGACCCTAGATGGATCCCCCTAGGGGAATGCGCCCTAAATGCTGCCAACAACTGTGCCCTAGAGATTCCATTGTCAGAATCTAACTATAATAGTCTCAAACAGAGCGCCCTAGGCTCCTCTGTAACAGGTCGAAAGGGTTTCCCTGGATCTGATCTGGTGATCTCTCAGGAACCCTAAATGTATCCTCATCAACTATCGCACCCTCACTAGCTGACTGATGCGCCCAAGATGATTTCTCCATCGGAATCTGATGAGAAACCAATCAATAGATGTTCCCTGCCTTCTTCTCAACTGGGTCGTGAAGGAATCATTGGATTCTCCCTGGCTAGGATAATTCAAATCTCTAAGTGTTCTTAGAAGCTGGTCCCTCACCCTGAATAAATGTGCCCTTGTTGCTACAACCTGTGTAATTGTTGCTAAAGATCGATGGAAGATTTGTATGATCTCCCCGGTGACTAGGGTGTGTCTCTCAACACCAAAATCAAGCTCTAGGCGTATTCCTCTGAGAATCCACAAAGTCATTGTTTCCGCTGAACCTGTGAAGTCGCCTCAGAGCTCACTCTCAAATCATAAAATCTGCATAATGAGGAATTAGGTCACTTCTCCTCCTCATATGCTCTTCCAAAACCCTAATTGGTTTTTGACTTATATTTTTAGCTCAAAATCACTTAAAGGCATTATTACCCACTTTTCACTTATTGTCACTTTCAAATTATAACATTCTCTAGTAAAGTAACATCAAGTGGCCCTATTTTCCCCTGAATCTCCTTGGCTATAGTCTAACGGGGATGTTTGGACTACTAAGCTCTCATCTCTGCAGCTCCTACTTGGAAAGGGACATTACAATTTTAGAGTAGATCGCGCCAATTTTCTAGAACAAGTGGTGACTCGAGACTCAACACGCCTTGGTACTTCTAAACCCTTGTATAGTTCTAGGTAACTCCTCTCAATATGTTCTATATTTTCTCTTTGACCCAATCTCAAATAGTTCAAGAGCCAAGCGTGTTGATGTTTGGACAACATCGGGAAGACGTTCTCTTAGATTAATAATTAATACTATAATTATTGATTATTAAATAATATATATAATAAGTAAATGATAATAATAAATAGTTATTGATTATCCAAGGGACCATCCTTTCATGGATGGTGACCATATGTTCTCTATATATGGAACACTCATCATTGTAATAATATTATCTCACATAGAAAATCAACATGGCATCAGATCAGGACTAGGCTTTACTCCCTCATGT
Organism: Picea glauca; assembly: GCA_000966675.3. Classification (NCBI taxonomy): domain Eukaryota; kingdom Viridiplantae; phylum Streptophyta; class Pinopsida; order Pinales; family Pinaceae; genus Picea; species Picea glauca. Next base: position 244,940 of record JZKD02S1674980.1, read on the forward strand.
GAGGGCCCATAGCAGATTCTCTATTTCCTAGTGGGTAATGTACAACCCTCAACGTCAGATACAAATATCAGACTGTAGATATTAATTTGAGATTACACATCTATTAAACAATTTTAAGTTGTCGGTACATATAACTTTCGCTAAAAGGAATAAATATATACGAATATATTTCCCATGGCCATTGTAAGACCATGAGTGCCATTTTTAGCACACGTCTAAAATTGTACGACGGGTCATCGTAGCTAGCCTTAAACTTAATGCTACTACTACATCGTGGTGCATTAAATTCCTATTTTCCTGTGGTTCAATCACAAGCTATATTTGTGATTTCTGAGTGCCTATCATGAGCATCTAATAGAAAGCAAACTTGGTAGTAGTTCAACTGGCTCGATCGAATTTTACTAGTTCTGCTGGCTCGATGGCATGCAAACTATATTTGTAATTTCTGACTGGCTATAGAGAGCATCCAGTTGAAGGCGAACTCCATTTGCAGTTACCCTGGGTCGATCGAACGGAAACCATATTTGTAATTTATGAGTGCCTATGGTGAGCATCTAATTGGAGGTGAATTGCATTTGTAGTTACCCCGGGTCAATCTAATGCAGGCCATATTTTTAATTTCTAAGTGCCTACGGTGAGCATCTAATTGAAGGCGAACTCTATTTGTAGTTCCCCTGGTTCGATCTTATGCAAATTATATTTGAAATATCTAAATGCCTATTGTCCTGGGAGAGATGGATCTGAGATTTGGAGAGACTTGTCGCTATATGGATGAAGCCCGTATTCAAGAGATGCAATTCGCGAGATTGACTCCCCGGGAAGTGCGTAGGGTTTCCAATGGTTGTTTACTATGCAAACACACTCATCACGAGCTCACAGCACGAGAGGACAAGAAAAGCATACAATTCATGGTAACAACGAGGAAGGGTTGACTTCACTCCATTCCGCTATGAGCAGTGGACATGCTAATTTTGTTGAAGCATTACTGCAGACAGGTGCAGATGTTTATGTGGTAAACTATGGTGAGCACACAACTTTGCATTACGTTGTGAGCAAAGGGCGGGTTAAGATTGCCCAAGTTTTAATCTCCAATGGTGCCAACGTCAAGCTAAAGGATGAGTTTGGTTACACTCCATTACATCAGGAAGCAAGGGAAGGGCACCCATAAATATGTTGAAAAGAGATGTTTGAGGCAGCAGCGTGAGACATTCTTCTCAGAGGGTCCTGTGTGGACTAGTAGGGGGGAATGTGGACTTCATATTGATGTGCCTCAGACGGTCAGAAGAAGGAACTAAGACATTAGTTTCACAAGGAAACCTCGATATGTATTGGGGGACATTGGCTCCATGAGGAAACCTCATGTGTCCTAGAGAAGACAATGGTTCCATGGGGGAACCTCGATATGTCTTAGACATGTGTTCCACGAGGGAACCACAAGATGTATAGTATGGAAACAATTCATGAGTGAAGCCCGAGGTTGGACACTTCAAGATATTTGGGTGTCCACTATACATTCATGTACCCAAGGAGAAAAGGACCAAGCTAGATCCTTCATGCAAAAATGGTTCATTTATGGGGTACAGTGAGTCTTCGAAGGCATATCAGATCTACATCCCTGGTCAGAGACAGATTGAGGTGACCAGAGATGTTACCTTTGAGGAGGAGGTAGCCTTCAAGATATCTAGAGGATCCTACATGGAGATTGACAGTGAGAGACAGTTGAGTCTATTGATCCAATTGATCTTGTTGATCATGTAGCTCTAGTTAATGTTCCTAGAGATATTGCAGTAGGTCGGAAGAGACCTGCATGAGCTCGTCAGACTCTGTAGGAGGAAGAAGGACATGCATCTCCTCGTAGTACCTTCCAAGATAGAAAGAGACCTCAAAGATATTCATGCTATGTTGCAACTATGAGCCACAATCATTGATTATGAGCCTTCATGTTATGAGGATTGATTATGAGCCTTCATGTTATGAGGAGGCAACTAGTCATCCAATATGGAGAGATGTCATGATGGAGGAGTATTAGTCCATCAAGAATAATGATGTCTGGGATATTATTCTGAGACCTGAAAGGAAGTTTGTAGTGACTTCCAAGTGGATCTATAAGATCAATCACACAATTGACAGGAGCATCGAGAAGCACAAAACGAGAATTGTTGCTAGAGGATTCTCGTAGGTGGGGGGAATAGATTATGAAGAGATGTTTGCTCCTCTTTCCCAATACACTTCTATCTGGACAGTTATTTCCCTTGCAACATCCATGGGTTGAAGAGTACATCAGATGGATGTGAAGACAACCTTTCTCAATGGAGAGATTGAGGAAGAAGTATGCATCAAGTAGCCAGATGGTTTTGTGATACATGAGAAGGAGTCTCGTGTGTGCAGGTTGAAGACGAACCTGTATGGACTCCAGCAAGCACCTCGAGCTTGGTATGCGAGGATTGATGGATATCTGATGAGTTTGGGCTTCATAAAAAATGTTGTTGATCTGAATCTATACTACAAGACTGTTAATGGTAAGTCCCTGATTTTGGTCCTCTACATTGATGATTTATTCCTCACCGGTACAGAGAGCCTTATTGTTGAATGCAAGTATGCGTTGGCCTCTGAGTTTGAGATGAAGGACCTTGGTAGGATGCACTACCTCTTGGGACTAGAAGTGTGGCAGAGAACTGATGAGATATTCTTGAGTCAGGGGAAGTATATAGTTGAGATATTGAAGAACTTTGGGATGTTTAAATGTAAGCACATGGCAACACCAATGGTGACGAATATGAAGAAACTAAGTGTGTCTTCTTTCGATTCTGACGAGATTGATCTGACCTTGTACAGACAGCAGATTGGATCATTAATGTATCCGGTTAACACCAAACCATATATTTGATATGCATTGAGTGCACTTAGCTAATTTATGAGTCAATCGAGATAGAGATACTAGATTGTTGCGAAGCATGTGTTGAAATACCTGTGAGACATAGTTGGACATGGTCTGAGATATACTTCCAGTATTGACATGAGATTGCAGCGATATACTGACTCCTATTGGGCAGGGAGTGCAGTGGACAGAAGAGCACCTCCGGGTGTTGCTTCACTTTGGGATCTGCCATGGTTTCCTAGTGTAGCAGGAAATAGACTTATGTGGCTTTGAGAATTGCATAAACATAGTACATTACATTGAGTGTGGCAATCTGCGAAGCAGTGTGGCTTCGCAAGATCCTTGCAGATTTATTTGGACATGTGTTGTATTCCACCGTTATTCATTATGATAACTAGAGCTATGTGAAACTCTCAGAGAATCCAATGTTTCATGACAAATCAAAACACATTGAGATCAAGTACCATTACATCCAAGACATGGTGTAGAGGAAGGCAGTACTGGTGCAGTACCTTCATACAAATGAGTAGGTTGTTGATGTTCTGACCAAACCAAGATGAAGTTCGAGTACTTCTGTGACAGACTTGGCGTGGCAGATAATCCATCCCTCGCTGAGAGGGAGTGTTGATGTTTGCAGCTTCCTGAGACATTCTCCAGATCGTACTCCTCTATGACTGAGTTGAGTTGATCTATGAGAACACTTATCCGAGAAGTGATAAGTGGGTTTGGGATTATAGCCCCACGTCCATTGTGGAGAGCACATGAGAACATGTCAAGGGAATTGACCTTGATGTCACACACTATGGGGAGTTGAACCTAGTGTTTCTAGAGGGAGTAGCCTCTAGAAGTCCACATGGGAGTGCCATGCGTGACAAACATTCTCCATATTGTACTCCTATGTGACTGAGTTGAGTTGATCTGTGAGGACACTTATCCCTTGTTTTATAACCCTAATTTGCACCATACATGATTACCTGGCATCAGGCCATCTCAGATCCCTTCTTTGCCAAAGCACTGTTGAACAACTCTTTAAAAAACCTCTTTTATAAAGGCCCACGTGCCCTACTCCATTATTGAACGCGTGTACACGCTAGTTGACCTAAAACAGCCCACGTGGACCTACAAAAGCACGAAAAAAGGAAATTTGTCGACAGAACATACAGCTTTGGGTGAGTTAACTGAAACTCCCAACCATGCATGGTCGAGGGTTCGTCCAAATACCTAGCTTCTTCTAGCCTATAAAAGAAGGGTTAGGGGTCCCATTTGGAAGAGAAGAATAAGAGTAAAGAAACTCTACCCAATTGCACATTCCCATTGTCCCAACCCTTTAGCCATCCTTGTGCAAGAAGAGATACAAAGCAAAAAAGTTGAAGGACATTTGAAGAGGAGCCTAAGATCAGGTTCGCGAAGCAGTGGTCGGTCTCGACATTGTAAGTTGATTCATTAAAGTTAATAATAAAGAAATGCTTTTCCCGTCCCACTATATGAGTTCTTCATAGTTTAGTAAATATATGTTTGAATCTCTAACCCATTAGTCTGTAGGTAAAATGCATGTGTAGTTTGTTGTTTGTTTTGTATGCAGGTCATCCTTGGGAGGAGAGCTGCTAACAAACGATCAAGCATGAAGAAGGATCGACATCGAACGTCTGGAACAAGGTATGTTGGTCTAACCATGTATTTGCCGAAAAGAAATGGGGATTAGATCTAGGGACGAAGGTAGAAAGTAGGTTTCTTTTGGTCATATTTGCAGGCATAATATAACCCTATTTGCTAGTCCGTAGGGGGATTTCCCACCACAACAGAATTGGCGACCATACTGGGGAAGTCTTTAGGGTTCCTGGGAATATTTTTGGGTAGTTTTAAAATACTGGTTTCTTTCCTGTTTTTTTAAGTTTCTGCAAAGTCTGAGATAGCAGAGAGTCTGGTCTTCCATACCAGCTATCTCTGTTATTTGCTTGACTGTGTTTTTTCGAGACCCATAGAGGTACACACGGCCTGCATAAGGTCTGCACGCATGTACCCACGCCCTACTTTCTTACAACCCGCGTGTAAACGCTAGCTGAAGAAGTAATAGTAGCGTGTAGATTCCAGAAAATTTTGGAGGTAGTCATCCTCTTCCCTGTCAGAATCAGTCATTCTAAGGGGTTTTTTGGAACTCTGTCTAGTCTTGGTTGTTTGCAGTCTTATCTCAGATTGGTTTGTTTTACGAATTTTTCCCTTACATTGTTTCCCTTTTTTCTGTTAAAAAGAGTGTATAAGCCTTCAAGAGATCTTGGTTCTCAATATCAGTAGTCTCTTCCTGGTTTGGATTGTCTGTTTTTATTTTGTTTCAGAGTTTTAGAGATACAAGCGGCCTGTATAAGGCCGGCACGCATGTACACGCCCTCTGGCTCTACACAGCTCGCGTGCACACACTTGATGTTGGATTGTTAGTAGTGTGCTTGTGCAGGATAGTTTTTGTTGAGGGTAAGGTAGTCATCCTTTCCCTTGACAAGAGTTATACCTCTCAGGTTTTTGAATCTATGTCCTATCAGTCAGTAGCTTAGGGTTGATCTTAGCCTTAGCTTGTTTTTTTCATTTAAAAGTTGTCATTAAATTTTATTTTATTTTAGGGTTTTTAGACAAGTGTGAGAGTCATTTTTTAAGTTGTTAGTGTGTGATTTCTTGAAGTGATTCTTTGCGATCTGCGATTAGGCCAGAAGTTTTTCTTGGTTTTTGACTTATTGATTATTTTCCTTTTTGCTTTGTCAGCATTCAAATAAAAAAAAAATCTCTTTCATTTTTTTGTTTGGTTGAAAAGTGTGGTTTTGCATTAGTAACTTGGGAAAAGTCTTTGTTTTTTTTAAGTTCTTGATAGTTTACTTAGATCGTAAGTAGCTTGTAGTCGAGTGAAATCCTTCTTTAAGTTTTCTAATTCAAAAGATCTTAGAAAAAAAAAAAACAAAAAAAAATTGAAAAGTTGTTGAAAATTTGCATTAAGTAAAAGTTTTTGTTTCAAGCTTTCTGTTCATTTTTTACTTTTATCTTTCAAACATCATTAGTTTCACTTTCATACACCTTGACATAAGACAAGCCATAAAATTAACTCTAAATCTAAAATTTATTAGACTTTTATGTTTGTAGGGTTAACCAACTAGTTCATGATTAGGGCCTTGGATTAGGTTGGAGAGGAAACTCTTCAAGGCCATTAAAATCAAACAT
>JZKD02S1674980.1:274800-286971 GCA_000966675.3 Picea glauca
TTTATGTTTGACTGCTTCTTTGTAGGTGGAAGGTTCAGTAAAATCATTTGCTACTAAGGAAAAATTCCCTTCATTGTTGTGTGATCCCCTTGTTCCTATTTTATTTTGCTCATCAAGCCTTACATCTTTCAAAAGTTGAACTATCCATTTTGGTAGTTGATGTTCACTGGTTTGGGGATCTGAATTACCATTATTGTAAATTGGATTAATGTAAACTGATGTTTGTCGATCAGTTGAAGATTTTGGAGGTGGAGAATCATTGTCAGATGAACTGCCGCTGCTAGGAGATTCGGATGAACTGCTGGAAGAACCAAAAGATGTTGTCGAAGTAACCGGACTGGATGAAACATCTTCAGATGAAGGAAACTCAAGTTCATACCAATTAAGTGAATTTGGCGAACTTTGAACTTTTCCTTTTCTTTGATTTCCTTTAGCTTCTAACTTTTGAAGAAGACTTTCTATTTCGTCGGCACTTTTACTTTCAGTTTCATCAAAAATGACATCCCTGCTCAAAATAAATTTGCCATTGGACAAAAGTCGATACCCTTTCTTCTCATCAGAATACCCAATCATTGTGCATTTCAAACTTCTTGAGTCAAGCTTAGTTCGTTTTTCTTTCGAAACTAAGGCATAACATACGGATCCAAAAACTCTAAGATGTTTAACTCGAGGTTTGAAACCAAACCATGCTTCTATGATGTCAACGTTCTCCTGGGCCCAAATTATCATGTCGTTAAATGGCATGAGCCTTGGCCACGCGACTATTTTGTGTAGCTTTGATTGAGCTATATCCCTGAGATGGAAACCTTCCAAGCACAAGCATTGGAAGTACATGAAAATCTGGAATCAGCCCAGCAAGACCTTTTTACAAAAGTGGAAGCCATTCAAAATTGTTACCGGGTGGTAGACCTTTCCCTGAATATCATTTACATTAAAGAAAGAGAATCCATTGCATCTCTGGCCAAGTTTCAGGAAGCCATCTTACTAGTACCAAAATATGATGTATCAGAGGTCCCTCAACTATCTCTTTCTTAGCAAACCAGAGGTGACATAACTTTGAAGGCCTGGGAGACAAATATTACCGAAAGAAAAAGATTGGCCAGAGAGGTACAGGAAGCTTGTCTAGAAGCAATATCTTCACTAGACAAATACCTACTAGATGTTGAAGGAAATAATATCTTTGAATCCTTGGGGCAGATTGACATAGCCAAGAACCAATGTAATTCCAGGACAAGCAAAGAAGAGGCCAAGACAACCATCCAGCAAATGAGCCAAATTGATCTTGTTCAAATAAACAAATGGATAGTATATCCCATTTTGCAGTTACATGTCACATCTTTGGGAGCAAAGAAGATACATGAGAGGTTGCCTCAGGTGGAAAGGAAGCTATATATTTTTGAAGCAAATGAAACAACTGAACCTTCTGGGTTGGTGTTACAATTAGTGAGTAGATGCATCCAGTGTGTCGAATATGGGAAGGAAAGCACATCTCGAAACAAATAAGGCAACATGTACATACTACTCATACATGTCACGATCAAACACCAGCTGTCTCCAGGATCAAGGATGAAGAGAAGAAACGTCTCTGCCAACAGACGAAGAGACCAAGGAGGATGCTAATGGAACTTTTCAGTTTTGCATATTGTAATATTTACTATTATGAGAAGTCCAACTGTTTGGGTTGAGACCATTTTGTATAAATACATAGATTAAAGACTTATTTCTGGCTGCTTCTTGCTGATTGTAATAGAGAAAACTCTCCTTATAGAGAGTTAATACAAGTGCAGACCTAGATTCCAAGTTTTGTTAAATCTGGGTTATGTGTTTCTTTGTTGTCCATTTCTCATCATTTTTTTATGTATTCCTTAATAAACATTTGATTTCAATTTAGTACAACAACTACTGTAATCTTATTGTATCAGTAATTTATTAGGCAAGCAGCTTTTCCTCTGCATTTACTGTGAGTAAATCAAGACCTGCTTGCTGTGTAGATTCCTGCAATGTATACTTTATTCAAGGTTACACTATCTCTTTTCTTCTGTTGCAACAAGGTGGGACTCTTCGGTAATTATTGCCCTGATTTGTTTTACATTTTTGTATCTTCCTCTTGCTCCATTCAATATTACAATTTTGACTCAGACACGAAATACGGCGTGTGTGCTGTCAAATTGTTAATTTCATTTAAGGAATTTTTATCATATAACTAAGGTATAAAAATCACTTTAAATACACTCTCATAAACTTTCTTGATGCCTGACATTATCCTTTGAGCCTTAAGTTTAATCTCAGGACCAACATCTTTTTGGTGTTGTTGTCGGGGACAGAGAACCGAAGTTATTTTTCCCTGGGAAAAAGACAAGGTAAGATTCTCTCTTTGATAGTGAACAAAGATTGAATATTGAATTAAGGCTATTTTTATCTTTCACTTGGCGACTCCACCATAGATAAACTGGCTTTCGTTCAAAAGAATACCAGGAAGAACCCATACGATCAGCAGACTACGTCTGTATCTAATTCTGAAAGGTTGTTAAAACCAAAGGAATACCTCAAGTCGACTACCGCATCGGCAGGTAAGAAATACCAACCAAAAGTCACACAAGTCAATACTAAGGTTCCAATTGAAGAACCAACCCATGAAAAGAATATTAAACAAAGACCCTCTATGGAGGCCTCAACTAGCTAGTATGAGTTTGGGCACGAGAACCTGGAGGAAGTTGTACCCGAAATAAAGATTGAGATTGACCCTTATGATTCTCCAATCAGTCTGAATAAAATATCCTCTTCTATACCCGCTATCGTTACTTTTCAATCTACCCCATCCTCACCCGAAGAAAAGGTTTCAGTTCTACAAGATCCTGAAGAGCGTACTTTATACACTAATTCGTCTCCTCCTGGTTCACCTATCTATACATCTTGTAAGTCTGAAGAAGCCAGTCCATGTTTCCCTTTCCCTCCCTTTCTAGTCTTTGCTTCTCCTAACGATAATTTTCCAAATTTCCCTTCGCCACATACTGAGGAAGTTGAAAGGTCACCACTTTGGTCCCTAGAAGTTTTCAAAAACCCTCTTTTTAACTCCCAAATTTCATCCCCTAGGCTTCTGATGGCTTCTGCTGGAGGAGGTGGTCCTGCTGGAGGAGGTGGTCAAGGACAACCTCCAGCCCCTAGTATTTTTTCCAAAGTAGCGACCAGATAATCTCTCTTGTTCCTTCCCCTCGTCCTTCATGATTTACCTGAAAATTATATGAAGAACTTACCAAAATTTACGGGGAAAGGAGATTTGACGGCCACAGAGCACATCACCTTTTTGGACCAATTCGTTTATATCTTTGGTATTGAACATGAAGATGTTTATTCCAGGATTTTAGTGCAAATGTTCGAAGGACAAGTAAGAATATGGTTTCGAGGACTCCCAGTAGGATCCCTACGGTCATATGATGACTTAGAAAACGCTTTTTTAAGACAGTGGGGAGAAATGAAAGACCATCTTTACTATTTGATCGTGTTTGGGGCATTGAGAAAGAAGAACTCTAAGTTGGTTCTAGAATTCACTTGGAGATTTAACAAAATTTATCATAAGATTCCAACAGAAGTTAAACCCTCTTAACCAACGGTGAAGGTGACTTCCGCAGGGGCTTTTGAACCCGACTTTGCCCTGCTTTTAAGAGAAAGAAGATCGGCTACCCTCACAGGGATGCAATATGACGCCATAGAAATTGAATCAAACATGATGGCATCTAGTAAATGAAAATCCAAAGTTGAGACAGGAACCAATAAATCTAAACGCTTTAGGGAACAATCAGGACCCTCCGGATCTAGGAGGTTTGCGGGAGAAAAAATGGATGACATGGCTAAAATAATAAAAGACTTGTCAAATATAATCTCTAGAATGGATCTAGACCAAGATAAACTTGATCCATTTCATATAAAATATTTCAAGAGAAATCCCAACTCCCAAACCCAGCAGAGACAAGTGAAAAATGAGGATAAAAAAATACAAGCTCCGTTTAAGTTAGAAAATTTTATAGGAGATGATATACATAATTACGAGGGGTTAGAAGAAGATATAAACAATCTTAGTGATGAAGACCAGGAACCTCATCTAACTAGACAGGATTACAAAAGATATCTAGACCAAGAGCCCTTGTTTAGTAATGAGGAAAGTATAAATAACCTGGGAGAGTCTGCCTTATCAAGGAATCACCGACTCCATAATGGTCGAACTTCAACATAAGTATAATTTAAGGCCCAGAGAAACAAATACTACAAGTGTTCCATAAAAAAGGATCCTATTAAGAAACAAAGCGAATGAAGCAGTTGTTACTAAAAAAACAGTTGAAAAACAAGTTGCCCAAGCTAAAACAGTTGAAAAACAAGTTGCCCAAGCTAAAACAATGGAAACCAAAGCAACACAAACTAAGAAATCAGAGAATATAGAAACACAAACTGAAACTAGGGAAAGCGAAAAAAAATAGCTGGAGATTTTATTTTAGAAAATGAAATAAATAAAATTAAAATCCCCATGCCCTTGGTTGAGCTTGCCAAGAATCTAATTTATTAAAAGCAGATTGCTAAAATGATTAATTTTTCTGATGCAGAATGTCATGCAGACGTAATAAATCTACAAGATGAAAAGCCTACGATTATGTTCGGCCCACACATTGAAAATGCTAAGGATTATGTAGCTCCTTTTTATATTACATTAATTGTGCCTGATCACTTACTTCATAATTGCATGTTAGATTCTGGGGCCTCTCACAATTTAATGCCTAAAGTTATCATGGAAAAGTTGGGCCTTGAAATCACTAGACCTTATCGGGACTTATATTATTTTGATTTCAGAAAGGTTAAATGTCTGGGTATGATCAAAGATCTAGTAGTGAATCTTGCACAAATTCATCTGAAGAGTATCCTAATGGATGTAGTAGTTGTTGACGTCCCTGCCAAGTATGGCGTGCTTTTATCCAGGTCTTGGGGTGCAAATCTTGGAGGATCGCTCCAACTGGACATGACATATGCTACAATCCTGATTTTTTGTGGACAATTTACTCGCCTATATAGGGAGACTAGACTAGCATACACTGTAAGTGACCCCCAAAACCCAAACAATTATCCAGTCTACATTGCCGATCAGGATCTAGGAAATTGTATTTTATCAATAGACGATGATTTTGAAGAATTTATAGAAGAAGAAAACAAAAAAATGGAAAAACCACATAAAAGTGTAAATAATAGGGAGGGAATATGGAAAATGTTTTTTGATGGTGCTTCATCCTGCGAAGGGGCAGGGGCAGGAATGTTATTTTTTGCACCTAGAGATGAATATGTCATCCCTTTTTCATACTGATTACAATGGGAAATTGATTATACTAATAATGTCTGTGAATACGAAGCTCTTGCATAGGATTGGAGGCTGCCAAGAAACTAAAAATCGAAAATCTAATAGTTTATGGTGATGCAGAACTTATTGTAAAACAAATAAAGCAGCAATATCAAGATAAACATCCAAGGCTAAGGTCATACATAAATTGTGCCTTGGATTTGATTGAGAATTTATTCTCATCATTTAACATTCATCACATCCCAGTATAGAAAATCAACAGGCAAATTCCTTGGCCAAAGAAGCTACGATGTTTATACCTCCTAATGTCCTAAAGATGAAGTATCATGTAGAAATGAGACACAGACCTTCAATCCCAAATAATGTGAAACACTGGCAGGTCTTTGAAGATGACAAGCAGATCAAGCAATTTCAAGAAATGGTTGATGAATTTTCTGAGACTTATATAGATCGAGAAAACCAGAACGATCCTATCTAGATCATGCAAGAAGGCGAAGATCCTGAAAGGTTCCAAGATAAGATCGCAAATCATCGAATGCTGGTACTTAAGAACAATCAGATTCCTAGAGGTCTGATACCTTTGGAAAGATTGTTTGACAAATATGACATACCCTTGAAATCTACCCTACGACCTCAGCCCGAGGAGGTTGAAGACTGTGACATAGGAACTAAAGAAGAACCTAAGATAGTCAAGTTATCTAAATACCTTCCAGCTCAGGTGAAAAGTAAATATGTCGAATTTCTTAAACAATATAAAGACATTTTTGCCTAGTCATATGATGATTTAAAAACTTATGATACCTCTATGATTGAACATAAGATCCCTTTGAAGCACAGTATCAAACCCTTCAGACAAAAGCTGAGATAGATAAACCCTATCCTCTTACCTGTAATAGAAAAAGAGGTCAAGAAGCTTCTTGACGCAAAGATTATTGTTCCACTTAGATATTCTAAATGGGTAGCAAATCTAGTGCCAGCGGGAAGAAAAGTGGAGAAATTAGGCTCTGCGTGGATTTCAGAAATTTAAATCAGTCATCCTTGAAGGATAACTACCCATTGCCAAAAATGGATCATGTCCTAGAAAAAGTAGTTGGAGCCAACAGAATTTTGATGAGCGATGGCTTCTCGGGTTATAACCAAATTTCCGTCCACGAAGATGATAAAGAAAAAACTGCATTGACTACTTTGTGGGGAACTTTCATGTATGATAAAATGTCATTTTGTTTGATGAAAGCAGGGGCCACCTTACAAAGAGCAATGGATATACCTTTCATAGGTGAGAGAGATAAGTTTGTTGTTATTTACTTAGATGATCTAACAGTCTTCTCAAATTCTGATGCAGAACATCTGGTTCATCTCAGACAAACCTTTGAGAAATGTCAAAACTTTGGTTTGTCTCTTAACCCTAAAAAGTCTCAATTTGCTATGCAAGAAGGCAAACTCCTGGGTCATATAGTTTCGAAAGATGGAATCAAAGTTGATCCCAAGCGAATCGAGGTTATTGACACAATAAACATTCCTAGAAATAAAAAGGAAATCTAGTCTTTTTTAGGTAAAATAATTTTTTTGAGAAGGTTTATCCCTAACTTTGCTGAGATTGTCAAATTGATCACAGATATGATGAAGAAAGACAGTGAAATCAAATGGATTGCCGAAGCTAAAGCATCATTCAAACGAGTGAAGAAAGCTATAAGAAAAGCTCCAGTATTAGCTATTCCTCACTATACTAAAGAATTCCTGATCTTTTCTTTTGCATCGGAACATATTACTGCAGGTGTACTCCTACAAAAGAACGAAGAAGGTTTCGAGCAGCCGATAACCTTTTTCAGCAAAAGTCTCAAAGACGTCGAAGTAAGATACGATATACTGGAAAAACAAGTTACACGATGGTGAAAGCTCTCAAAGCTTTCAGAACATATGTACTGCACTCCAGAATAATCGCCTATGTGCCAACAAGCTCTATCAAAGATATATTGGTACAGTCGGACAATGACAGTAGGAGAGGTCAGTGGCTATCCAAAATTCAAGAGTTCGATCTAGAGGTCAAACAGACTAAGCTGGTTAAAGGTCCGAGTCTGGAAAAATTATTAGCAGAGTCGAATTTCAAAGCACTTGGGATAAATCATCTGGAATCACATGGACCTATTCCAGACATAGGAGAGCTTGATGATCAAGCCCCCACAGTTCATATCAAGGATAATTTTTCTTCCTCTGACTGGTATCGAGATATCATTTCATATCTCCTCACTCTTCAATGCCCGAGTGATATGACTACATCCAAAGAAAGAACGTTGAAATTACACGCAGTTAAATACTGCATTATCAAGGGTCAACCGTCCTAGAAAGATCCTCTAGGTTTCTTGTTATATTGTCTAAAAGAACCTGAAACAGAGGATGTCATAAATGAATTTCACACAGGAGTGTGTGGAGGACATCACGCTTAGAGGGCCACGACCTACAATATTCTAAGAGCGAGATATTATTGGCCAAAACTATTTACAGATGTCAATACTAAAGTCAGAGACTGCAACCCTTGCCAACTGTTCTCTGGTAAGCAAAAGCTCCATGCTCTACCTTTAGTCCCAGTCAAGACAGAGGATTCTTTTCAATGATGGGGCATGGACTTCATCGGAGAAATCCACCCACAGTCAAGTGCCCAACATAAATGGATTTTAACTGCTACCGATTATTTCACAAAACGGGTAGAAGCCATTCCAACTCAAAATGCCATAGATTTGGTAGTTATAAAATTTTTGGAGGAGAACATCCTATCCATATTTGGCTGCCCCCGGAAAATAGTTACAGGCAGTGCTCAAGCATTCAAATTTATTGCAATGATAAGTTTTTGTCAAAAATACAACATTGTGTTGGGACATTCTACAGCCTATTATCCTCAGGGAAATGGGTTGGCCAAATAGTCCAACAAAATTTTAATGCATATAATAAAGAAAGTATTAACAGAGAATAAGAAGGCTTGGCACGTCCATCTAAAGTACGCCTTATGGGAAAACCTAATCGACACTAAGAAATCAATAGGTATGTCTCCTTTCCAAATGGTTTATGGCACCGATGTTGTCCTCCCTATTAATATAGCTCTTCCAGTAATGAAGTTGTGGCAAGACGCAAAAGAAGAGCCAAATGACGTAACAAAGAGGATTAACCAGATAATCAAAGTTCAACAAAACAGGGCCGAAGTTGATGACAGACTTAAAAAATATCAAGATAATATGAAAGCCCTTTTCGATAAAAAGGTGAAAGGCAGGGAATTCCTTCCTGGTGATCTAGTTTTGAAATGGGATACGAGAGAAAAAGATGCAGGAAAACATGGTAAGTTTGATCACCTGTGGTTCGGGTCCTTCAGGATTGCATCTACAGAGGGGAAGAATTCATTCCTACTAGAGAATCTCGAAGGGAAAACTTTTGACGCCCCTATTAACGGGCGTTATCTAAAACATTTCATGCATTAAACATGTTTCACAGTACCATTGTATATACTGGTTTGGTTTCTGTTTACTTTCGCAACTTTATTTTCCTTCGTAGGTTACCTGAATTTTACTTTTTTATTTTAAATAAACCTAGTTTTATTTAATACTCCGAAAAGAAAAAATAATTTTTTTGTACTCCATATCATTTATATTTTGCAGAACTCTCTGGTTATTTTATTTTGCAGGACATTTATTATCAGATAAGGAATAAGGAGATATCGGAATTCAACGCTTAGTTTTCATAATATTTGTTTTCTCTCAAAACAGGTGATAAATAATGGGTTTGATTGAAAATATAAAGGAAATCCAAGGTATGAAATTCCACGCTTATTGTTTAAGTTAAAAACTTAAAAGAAATCTTATCAAATCTTAACAAGTTTCTACTCATGTAAAAATGGTCACATGATCAAAGATCAGAAAAGCATAAATCTAAAAACCTCCAGATTAAAAAAAAGAGAGAAACTGGTAATCGAAAAGCGGACTATGTGAAAATGAGATTCTTTGGTGCCAAACCCTCTTGGTCCTCATTCTGTTTCATTTTGTCTATCTCTGAGCTTTTACTCTATTCTGATTTTTACCACATGGCATTAGACCTTCATAGAAAGAAAGAATTTTTCCTTGACTCAGAAAGCTTAAAAAACCAGATCTTCAAAACGAGATTAGGCAAAAATCTTTATATTCCTCTGATTTTTAACTAAAAAAAAGTATGTCTAGGCTAATCCTAACAACTTTAACCCTTCTAATAGATTTAAACTAATTAGTTTCACTCAAGAAAAATCCCTCGAAAATAAAAATCTTCCATAAGATCTTCCCTACAAGCGAAGGTGTATTGAAGGTCGGAGAGAGAATTAGTCTGGAGTAAATCAAAGTGGGTTGACAGACCTTCATTGTTAAATTATAAGCAGATATCATCCCTTGTATGATGCATACGAATTGATCGCCCCCACTTCAGAAATATTAAAATCTAAGACAGATGGTGAAAGGAAATTCATAATCTGATTGCCCCAATCTAGTCCAAGACAAATGGTGAAAGGAAATTTGAAATTCGATTGCCCCCATTTTTTCCAAAGAGATGATGAAAGGAAATCCATTTAAATGATTTCCCTCATCTCAGCAAAGTGCAAATTGAAGTGGTGAAAGAAAATTCAATGGTAAATGTAGATAACTTCATCGGGGTACTGAACAAGCTCGCTGGCAGTGAAGCAATGTCTATGATATCTGCAAGGTTGTTATACATGTATATAATGTACTCTGGTAGCTAGTTCTCTTTTCGACAAGATTTACATTCTAAACCAACAAGGGACTCCTTAACTAAATTGTTAAATTTACTTTGCCTTGATGCGAAAGAAATTGACCAGAGTCTGATAGTTCGGTTAAAGTTGTTTTGATTATCTTAAACAAATCCGAAATCATTTTTAAGAAAAGGAAACTATTAATAGCCTGACTTGATGATAAATAATTGACTGTGTTTTGAACCACGGATGGGGTGACACGCGGGAATTCATTGACACCGGGCTTAGCACCAAGCCATAGCATAAATGTTGATGGCCGCCACCCACCAGCCTACATTTACGATGGTAGACGGCCATAACAACAGTCATACGATGGAGGGACACCTCCCTCGCGTGAACACTCTCGCTCACAGCGCACTCAGCATGACAGGGTTTATGGAGGGCCAGGTAACTTCGGCCTTTGGCAATTTGTTTTTTCATGTGCTTGGACAGAGTGGGTCTGCTCTTTCTTCGGCTCTCCTCATCATATGGGAGCTCTGGTGCAGCCCTGTATCCTTCTCGTCCCGGCTCACTCCCATCTCGCTGCAATTTGTTGAGGAAATTCCTGGTAATTTGCTTTTTCATGTGCCTGGACAGAGTGGGTCTTCTCTTGCTTCGGCTCTCATCTTCGTCTGGGAGCTCTGGTGCAGCCCTGTATCCTTCTCATCCCGGCTTACTCCCTTCTCGTTGCACCCTCATTGTATCGTCATCTATTCCCTGGAAATTATGACCAGAAAGCGGGGCAGGCCTCGCCGTGGCTCGGCCTGGTACACCCACAAGGCGCAGCGGCAAAGGAAAGAGAAGTTGGAGCGTGCTCTGGCGATGGAAACCTCCCTTCTCCGAAAGAAGGCTCGAGCTGAGAAATTGGCTCTACATGCCATCATTGCGAAGACAGGAGCCGGATGTAGCAGCGAAACCACGACAATTAAGCCTAGAGACAGGCAGGAGGATGGTGTTGCGGACGCGTTTCCCACCTGTTATGTGAAAGAAATTCCGTTCATGGAGGACTTGACGACCACCCTGGAGCCCCAAGCCATGGAGGCGAAACACCAGGATGGAAGCGGCCCAAAAATTGCTCTGGCAGATGACATCCCCGGGTGCATTGTTGAGGAAATTCCCTGGCCGGGTGACTACAGCCCCACCAACCATGATATGCAGGCAACGTTCGAGGAAGAAACGCGAGATAAAACCAAAGTAGAAGTGAACGCGGACAACAATAGCTCAGCGAGGAAGGAAGAAGTGGATGGTGCAGAGCTGATGGAGCTCGAAGCTGGAATTGGAGCGACCGTGGAATTGAGGGATGTATCCCTCAACGACGTGGGTAATGGCTTGCATGGCTCTCTCCTCCGTGCAGAGCATATGGCTCTGGTGTTCAAACTCCGAGGCCACATGGCAGACCTGGAGCATAGAACCCTTCTCATGGGCCAGCATCTGGACCTGCTCCTTGACACATACTCCAATGTTCCAACTAAGCGGAAGTGCCCTCTCTGCGCGCAGGCATTTGCCATCCCGGCTGGGTCCACATGGCAGACAAGCGAGGGCGACAGGTCACCGGGTATCTAGGTCTTCTATGCTTTTTCTACTTCTTTGTTTTATTATTCTACTGTTATATGTCCATTTGGACTATAGATATTTGTCCTGGTTTCCTCCGAGCAGGACATATGCTATTTTTTTTCTTGTTTTATCATGCTACTGTTATATGTTCTCCAAACTATGCTGGTTTCCGGTAAACGGCAACATTTTTGGTGACTCAGACCTATGTCACTGTACATTTTGTCAAAGTTTCTTCCATAAATTAATATAGCAGGTTCCACCTTTTTTACTCAAAAAAAAAATTGGCTGTGTTTTGAAAATTCTTTGAGATTCAGTTGAAGTTCATTTATTTTCTGTATGATTTTTCCCAAAAGTGTTTCACAGAAATACGATGATGACTCCATTTACCCAATAAAGGCACTTGGTCTACTATTCTTCCACGCCTCACAGGGAGACGCGATCCCCAGATGGAGCCCATGTTGAAATATATATATATATATATATATATATATATATATATATATATATATATATATATATATAT
>JZKD02S1674980.1:301710-314743 GCA_000966675.3 Picea glauca
GAAATGCACTTTGGTTGTCTTTCACAGAGAGGCTATCTACTCCATTATGGCACATGCAAATATGAGATGGAGTTCTTCTGACAGATCAACTCTGCTATCTGACCCAGAGAATTAACTATGCAACCACACTTCTGAAAGGGAAATTACACATCAATCATCAAGACATAGCATGGGTAGTTCAATAGTCAATATACTGAGTATGTTGTGGTTCACAATGTGTTGTTGTAAACTTCACTATTTCTCCTTCAAATATGTCTGACTAATGTTTCCAACATTCATGTCTTATGAAACAAAATCAAATTCATAAAAACAAAGCATATGCAAAACAGAGTGAGTAAAGCTCTCTAAGCAATCATATAATTAAAATTATAGTCTAAACTGTACTGCTATCATCTGAAGGAATTAAAGCTTCAGCTAATCTGACATTCACACTATTGAAAGCAAATGTTAATACTAATCTATGAAGGTGTTGACCTTTGTTGGGCGGTGGGCCCTTGCCGCTTCAACAGGTCAGCGACTAGAGTCTACAGTAAACTTGTTTTCAATCCACACATTACTCTCACTCAAACTTCAAAACATAGAATCAAACTATGCTAACAACTCAACTCACATTCAATCATAGACGATCGAGACATGGAGATAAATGACGTCCTTCTATTAATTTTCACTCAAAATATGTTCTGTAATATATAACATTGCTTCACATCTGTATTATGCTAACTCTCTACTACTTCCACCATCCTTGCCATGACTATTTAAACAGTCTTAGTCGTGAAACACAAGGAGGTGAAATTGTTTGCAAATCAGTCAATTGTTAAATTTAATTATTCGATTACATATTTAAGCTTCATCCTCAAGACACGAAGTGCATGAGGATGAAGCAACAACAAACTATCCTAACATAACCTTGCTAAAATATTTATGATTCAATAAACATTCAACAGTTGTCTTTGCATGATCTGGAGCTAAACTTGGTATATTCGGCTTCCTGAATTGGTACCGGATCGTGACAGGTAGATGGTACCGGATCCGAACAGTGCACAAATGGTGGTACCGGATCACGACAGTCCATGGCCGTTGGTACCGGATCGCGACAAGTGAGATTCAGTACCGGATGCGCTTGGTACCGAATTCAGACAGTGGCAGTCTGGTGCACAAGTACCAGATAGCTGAGCTGGTACAGGGAGGCTGGATTTATCTAGAGGTCAAAGATTATACATGGCAAATTGAAGCATTAGTACATGAAACTTTTAATCTACTAGCTCAATAAACCACAAAAAATGCATGAATTAATTATACTTTACCTCATGACCTTATCAATGGCTAATGGTAGTATTCTTTTTCATTACCCAAGCTTAGGTAAGCCAAAAAGGTATAGATGAGGAGTAAAATAGGGTAGTGGGGATGTCAATTTAGGGTCTCAACAGATACATTGTTGTCTACACCAGATAAACCGGTTATCAACACAATAGAGCAACAACCATCCACAGAGATAGGTAGCCCCATTATGTCATTAACACCCTTAGAGTCAAGTCAAGGAAATCCAAATGCCAAAGTCATATTTATAGAAGACCTTACTTCGATTTCAGCCGAGGAAATGCCTCCTTCGGACTTATTTTTTAATCAACATTCTCATGTTTCCTTTCATTTTTCATTTGTCTCTTTCCTTTCATTTTTCATTTGTCTCTTTTATAGAGTGGGAAAATTTATCATAACTTAGTTGTTAGTTAATTAGCAATGGGATAGTTATTATTGGCTCTCAATAGTCATTATTGAGTCTTATCCAAGAATGCATGCTAACTCATCATTGTTATTCAAGGAAAACCACCCTGTGTGGAATAACTCATTGTTGGTCTGTAAGGGGCTAACCAAGCAAAAGCAGTTTTAGGTCATACTCCAGGACCAATTTTTCATTTGTCTCTTAAGTAATGAAAGGGATTAAAAATATATATACATAAATATTTTAGTGTGGTTAAAATAGTTTTTTTATGTGGATGGATTTATATTAAGGGGCAACAAGTGCTAAGAATTATTTATGATTTTGCAAAAGCCCTTTCAAGAAATATATATAAATATTTCTTGAAAGGGCTTTTGCACATACCGGTTTGTTAAATAAAAAAATATTTAATTTCTCCTATGTACTACTTTGGAAACTTTGGAAAATAACTATAGTCAAAGGAAAACTAATATCAAGTCAACGCTGAAGCGACTAATAATAAGAGGATCTCATCGTCTTCGGCTCTTTGGTATGAAAAAAAGATTAGCCTTTAGATATAAGGTTTTAGATTCGAGGTGAGAGGGATTTTTTTGGAATATTTATTGAAAAATCTAACATTTTTAATATAACCCTTTTAATATTGATTCTGGTAAAAAAGTTTAGTATTTTAAGTTGTAATTCATGGTTATGTAAAAAAGTTTTAATATTTCAAGTTGTAATTTCATCTCTTCATATTATGGAGTTGTAAGAGAGTGTATAAGTTATGGCACAAACTAGATGGATGTTAAAAACCGAAGCAAATAAAAAAAAAATATTTGTTATGGTATTTTTATCAGGTTTATTATTTTTTATATAATAATGTTATACTATTAACGATTACAATTAATTTGAATTAGAATTGATTTGTAATACAATTTGATTACTACATTGTATATTTTATTTTTTCAATTAGTGGTTGGTGGAGCAATTTTTTATCGGGTGTTTTGACAATTATATGAGGTGGATTGGGTTATGAATCGCACATGAAAAATCAACACATTTTTGGAAATGATGTTGAAAGCAATATTCAATGAGTGTGGTGATTATAGGTTCTGTAAGGTCTCCCACGACACCCATCGAGTGTGTGCGTTCCTTGGGTAGATTCGATGACGGAACGAATGAAGAGCACAAGGAAGAAGCGATCGGTTGGGTGAACGAAGATGTTCGGGTGTGGGCAGGGGCACCTTGGGCACACAATGTTGATGTGCGACATTGAGGGAGCGTACACCTTACTTACCTTAAAATGATTGCAATAGACTTGGGTTGCGTTTGTACAAGGGCGGGGCAACTTGGGAGCATGCCCAAGGAGTGGACCCGTCTGCCCTCAACAACATGGGCGCACCGCAGAGGTTGGGAAACCCCATCGACACTCCCACGAGGAGTCACGACAATCGACACAAAGAGCATACAAGGCAAGGGGCACACGCCCAAGGATGGGGTGCGCCAGTCCAAGAAACAAATTGTTGATGGGTGCACAAGGCTTGGATGGGTGCACTGGGTCCATTGATGGGCACGATGATCTGTTGAGTGTGGGATCACGAAAGGGCGCGACACACCGAAGAAACGCGACATTTCTCACAAGTGACTCTTGGAGTCCATGGAAGAGAAAAGGGTGCACAACCAAAAGAGAAAAGATTTGGCAAGACAAAGAGATAAGGAGAGCTTTGTGATTTTGAGGGAGACAAAGAGGAGGAGCTCCCTCAAGGAGCCAAGTCACTCCACTCTGGGAGGACTTGTGCTACCTCGAGGAGGAGGGTTCGACGGACATAGCTGGGCGATTTTTTCTTGGGTAGATTTTGGCTAAGTTTGAAACGCATGTTTGTGGAGGCATGTTTGAGGTAGAACCAAAATTTGTGAAGCCTGTGGAAACGAAGAGGCAAAGCTTGCTGAAATGAAGAGACAACAAGTCAACATTTGGAGTCACGTTTGAGGTGCACCGCAGGTGGCATTGAAGACGATTGTGACAAAGAGTCCTTTGGTGACGAATATGTTCATGAGTGTTTTGGTGAGGTGAGGCAAGTCGTTTGACTCTACCGAAGTTGTAAACTGAGCCGGTAGTGCTCATGTTGTAACTGATCTTCTATAACAAAGACTTAGTCGGGTGTTAGGCATGGTTCGGGACGCCCGCACTATATCTATGGTTATCTTTCGTTTGTTCTATCGTTGTTCTCTTAGCTTCCCATGTTCTTGGATGTATGCTTAAAAATGACTAAGTGTTAAAGTAGTTAACGAATGTCTAAGTATTAGTTGCACTAGAGTAGTAGTGTGACTCGTCGGTAGCCTATAACAGAGTATGGGTATGCTCTAGGTGAAGAGGCGTAGTCTAAATGAAGTGACCTTGGTGTTTCCAAGCAACCAAGTGGGAAACACCGCGATGTTGCACGCCCTCCAGAGGTGCACAGTCGTGAGGCACGCTCCGGGGACATGACAGATGGTATCAGAGTGGATTTACTGTAGATTCTAAAGAATGGTTGGAGAGATCTTCACTTCTATCTCGACGATAGATGGTATAAGAAAAAAATTTGAAGGCAGTTCGATGGGAATCTTCACAGATTTGGTGAACGGTTTGGTGCAACGAACTTGTTCATCACTGAGTTTACATCGGACTTACGGTAGAGGTTCGATTGACAGTGCAATGAGAAGGTTGAGTTGGGTGCACACTGTAAGATCTCGTTTATAAGAAAAATAGGGTTTTAATTTGTAAATAAAATTAGGGCATTGGATTTGCTACAAACCCTTGTAATTTCTTCAAACATATCATATACACACCAAAGTACACATAAATGGAAGAGATGACAAGGGAATTTTATTATTATGGGATCACTGAATACAACTTTATAAGCATAAATGACTACTATGGCAGTTGCAATACATCAATAATAACAAACATAACTTGGAACAATGCCCGATCTCTTCAAACAGAACACCAAAGATGAAATTGGACTGAAGTTCCACTGGAAACCCTGGATGGATTCCCCTCTTTGTTTAACTAAGGTGGATAGTTTCACCACCGAAGCTAAACTCCAATGAAATGGTTTTGCTAAAACCCTAACAAAAACATTGGCTCACCGAGCACTCCAAAAGAAATATTCACCAAATCTGACATGCCCAAATGACTTGCTCTTCTCTCCTTTTAAAGGCTCATTGGATATTTCTAGAAATATCTAACTTGACCTCCTCAAAGCTTATAGAAGAACACTTTTTAATAATGTGATGTTATAATGTTGATCTTTTATTTAATCCACTTAAAATTAAATAATAATTAATTAAAGATTAGTTGTCAAATTAAATTTAGACAACATAACCAAACAATTAATTAAATATTTAATTTTTCTAAGCTCGCCAAAATGGGACATTACACACACCTTGTGCAGACTGAGATAAGAGTTTGTGGTTAAACGAAGCACTTCAATAGGGTGGGTGATTGTAGAACTTGTCACAGAGTTCATCACAAAACTTATCGTAGACTTGATTGCAGAGGCAGACTTGGTTGGTTTGATTCGCGACATAAGTCAGTGTCGAACCTGTTTTTCACACCTTGGAGAGACCAAGCGTAGAGTTTGTTGGAGTGTTATCGCACAAGTTGTAGGTTGGGAAAAGCTTGACCCAACTACCAATTGGCGACACCTTGGAGAGACCAAGTGTAGAGTTTGTTGGGAGTGTTATCGCACAAGTTGTAGGTTGGGCAAAGCCTGACCCAAGTACCAATTGGCGACAACTTTGAGAGCACCTACCCATTGTCACCTTCGACAGGTGTTCTCGTCACTTTAGAGGTGAGGTAGTCACCTCAAGGGGGGAATCCTTATGACATAGGGGGGATTGAGACGAAAAATGTAATGTATGAACGGATGCCCCTATAGGTCAAGTTGCTAGATGGAAAAGGAAGCTTGGTAATGAGTCTTGAGGGTTGATTAAGGTTTCCAAATCTTTGAGTGACCTGCAAAGAGATAATACTTGTCCGAGACACAAGGAAAACCAAGATACAATGCAATATAATCAATTGGACAAGCAAGTTAAGATTGTTTCCCTAATAGAAATTGTTAGTAACAAAATATATCAGTAATGAAATGACACAATAAGTTGCTAAACAAATGTTATAAATAAAGTGAAAGATGCAAGAGATAAACTAGCTAAACACTAGTGAAACTCAAGATTCAAAGACCAAGATACTAGCATAAAAAAGTAAGGTTGTTGTAAACACTTTCTGCAGCAATGTAAATCAGCCTTATGGCTGTAACAAACAACTTATTACAACAAGAATATCAGCCATTAAAACCCCCTCAAATTTTTCCAAAAAGTGTGCTAGACCCAGTAGTTCATGTGTGCAAACTTTGGGCAAATTTTAATGGTTGATTTTAGAGTTATTGAAGAAGTTATATTAGGGTTTCTGCAGCCCTAATGGCCGAAGATAAATGTTTGCGACAACATCAAGAACTACCCCTTTAGAGGGGACGCCCTAGTGGCTAAGAGGTGCTCTAGGCACAAGAAAAAAAACCCAAATTGCCAAAAGTTAAAATGATTGAAAATCACGTGTCCTAATACAACTATTTTATTTCTCTAATGAAAACTATTCAGATTAGTGCCTTTAAAATGGGGTGAATGGGGTGTAAACCTCTTACTCCCTAAGGTATGCCAACCAAACTTAGGGTAAATCTAGGAGGGTATACACACTTGTATTCCTCCTAGCAACCCTTGCAAAAAATAAAAACTTATAGTCTTAACAAAGAGATGAAGCAATGATGGAGGGTGTATCTAATATACTCCTCCCTAGGGTTTCCACCAACAATAACCAAAATAAGCAAGAAAGAAATAACATATGCAGATTTTTCCTTGCCCAATACAAGAAAATGAGATATCAAACCTTAGTTTACCATGTAATATTCATCCAAGAACCAAGAGAGCAAGACTTTAGGGGGTGTGCATCACTCCTCCTCATCCATTCACCGAGAGAGATTCACCAAAATACATTTCACAGGAGAGAAAGATCATAATCACCAAGAGTAGGTGAAAATTTCAACCAAGTACTTCTCACAATGGGAGAGTTATGTTATGCAATGAGATTCACATGATCTGTATTTATACAAAAGTGTTAAAACATAATTTGTCCAGTTAGCAAGAGTAAAACATAAGATAAGGGGTCAACAACCCTTATCTTACCGCTTGCATCAAATAACAATATTTAATTTTCACTTTAACACAGTAGAAACCCTAAAAATAAGACGACGTCACTCCTTTAGGGGACGTTTTGACCACTTGAGCAAGTCGTTGGAGAGGGAAATGGAGGTTGTTGGGGCTTCTTGAGTCTCCTCCTCATCTGCTAGGGTCAATCCATGTCTCCTCCCATCAAAATATGCCAAGTGTCAATGTGCAATAACTCTGTCACCACCAAAGCCCCTCGAGCATGACGTCAAACCTCAAAAGGTGACGTTTTGCCTCTCCTAAGCAAGTCGTTTGGGTAGTAGGGGCTGGGTAAGATCCTTGAGGATGCCATGTAAGCCTCCAAAGGCATGTCTCTGTGATCCGGTGTGCGGGCCTACATCATCCAACCTGTGGGATTTTTTCCCCATGGCTTGTCCTCCCAAAACTTGCCACCAAGCAAGGTCATGCAAAACAAAAGGGTACATCCTCCAAGGATCTCAAGTCAAAGATATCATGACAAGTGTAAACCAAATCTAATAAGTAAGGCACCTAAACATGTGCATCAAAACTACCTCATCAAATGCTCAAAAACCCTATACAATTGACCAAGTTTAAGTATGGGAGGGGTGTCATAAAGGTCCTATTAGGTAGACCAAAACCCTCAAGTGGGGGATGCTCCGAAGGATGGCCTTTCAAGGTTATGTAGTAGATGATGAGGTGGAAGGGGTTTATACTTCATAGGTCGATGACTTTCATGACATACAAGGGCTTGTATTATCTCATTCATGGGTGCCTTTGTGGAGGGTGTGTGTCACCTTCGTTTTGCGATGCACTTTTTCCAAGCCCATCTTCTTGCCATTCATTATTTCTTTCATGTTTTAAGGAACGAGTCGAAGGCCACTGTCCTGCTGTGGTGTCCAAATAATAACAATGTCATTCACAAATACCTCGTGGGAAGGAGAAGGTTGGCTTGTGATGAGACCCCTTTTCTCTCAGTTGTGTAACTGAGAGCCATTACCCTGGCTTGGGGACTAGATGATGGTAATTTCATATCGCTAGATACCCATGATCATGATAGGTTAGCTCGTGATGAGATCTCCCATCCTCCAACTAACCCCCCAAGCATTTATTATCATTCAATTTGTAGGTCCTCCTTTTCTTACAGAGAAGTGCTTCATTGCTTTCTCAGGGATCCCTTGGCGAAGCATCTAGAAGTCAATATATAGACTTTTCTCTTTTTAGCCAATATCAATTCCTCTGGGCCTTCAACCCCTTCTTCCCATGAAATGAGGTACATGCCCTTCTTGGGTCATTAAAGTCAAAGGGCCTAGAATAGGGCAGTATGATGGGAAAGTAATGAGCGGAAAATGGTATGTATTGTAGGGAATGGTACGATGACCCCTCAAGGGACCCTCAGTTGCAAACCTTCCCCAAAGGTTGGCCACTTACTAGGAAATCTATGACACTCACCAAGGTGATACATGGTTAAAATCATAATGTCCAAGTAGGTGTTCTATAATCAAAAGTAACTCAAATACAACATGCTTAAATGCCTTAAATATTAGGGTGATTACCTGCCACAATACTTGACTTGTACCACCTGGAGAAAGACCCATCTACCTTCCAGAAGCTAGTTGGTGTGGTGGATGCGCTGACAATGGATCAGAATGTGGTGATAGAGCGGGCTTCCGCATGTGCAAGTGGACACTGTTGGTCATGTAGTCTCTCCACACTCCATATCTGCAACCCGAGGGACTCGAGACATGATCTCCTTAGTTATCCTACAAAATGGGGATAACATGGAGAACTGAGCACTTGAGCAAGGCAAATGAACGCATGATTCATTGCACGACTTGTCACAAAGATAACCGAAGAAGTGATCATGACAATGAAACACAAAGGGCGATCACATAAGTGATTGTGGAGGAGGAGTAGTTATGTATTGCAACAAGGTGAAGCACTTAGTTGTGTTGGATGACTTCGGGTGACCTAGAGCAACTTCACAACAGGTAGTTGGTTCGACATGTTTCCATCATGATGTATTCATGTTGTGCATCACTGAGAACAATAGTTGAGTTGAGTTGGGTCGTTGGTGGGTAGACCTTAACCTTCATATGAAGTAGCTCTTCACAAAGTTACGACAATTGGTTAGCAACAGGACGACTTGATAGTCTGGCGGTGGATGCATGGTGCCTTGAAGCGAAAGTAGTCTATGTGCAAAGATGGCAAGACATTGGAGATGAGTTCGACTAGTTTCATGCAAAGTTTGGGACTTAGACAGATTTTTGAAGCGGACGGATGGACTCAGCCTTGTTTCGTAGCGGATAATGATCGAGGAGAGTTCATGTGAAGAGTCAATTGCTTGGGAAGGAAGGTCCAAGACAACATGCTCAGAACATGGTTGCAACGAACGATGTCATTGGAAAGGTATGGTTGGATTGAGTTATTGCATTTTCCAAGTGTTGCAGTGAGTTCTTTGAAGGGAAGATGGATGACTTGGTGGTTCAAGTGCATTTTGTTTCTGCGGTGAGAACCGACAGACTTGAGGGTGACTCGAGTGATGCAAATTTGAAGAAGTCTTGTAGCAGTTGGGAATGCCTTGGTTGGGTGTATGTGTATAAGAGCTTGGGATGACCTGCCTATATGAGTCCTATGGTGGACTTAGGCATATTTGGATGCAACCATGGAGGTGGTTTGAGAAAGTTTCCTAACTCTTTGATGAGGTGCGTTGGACAGGTCGTTGTGATGGTGGGCAATGAAGTCTGGACATGTCGAGTTGAGAGGATGGATGAGGCACCCCGGTGCTTGGTGCCT
Organism: Picea glauca; assembly: GCA_000966675.3. NCBI lineage: Eukaryota > Viridiplantae > Streptophyta > Pinopsida > Pinales > Pinaceae > Picea > Picea glauca. The sequence continues at coordinate 311,420 of JZKD02S1674980.1, forward strand.
TAACCAGTTTCATTGGTTCATGCGATGACTTGACAGTCATGATGACATTGCCAAAGTTTGGATGCTTGCATCGAGTGCAAGGCAGTTCCGTTCCAAGAGACGAATGGAGTCAACAAAGGAGTCGACTAAGAATTGTTGGCAATCAACATGAATGGGAGGAACTCATACCAAGTGACTTGGGTGGTGTTCGATCTCCTTTGATATGGGACATCAGATGAGGGAGAGCACTCATTGGTGACTTGCAGATGATTGTGCGATGACTTAGAGATCCAGAGGGCGTCGTTGGTTGAGGTTGGCAAAGTATTGGTTCGGATGTGCCTAAGGCATGGAAGTTATTTGAGGTGACTCATTCTACTTGGAGCGCTTTGGACAATTTGTTTGGGACCTTTGAGGAGTGTAGGCATGGTGTCCACACTCATTGTATATGTTGAGTTGCATTGAGGTAACTTGACGGAAGGGGCCAAGTTGGGGACTTGCCTTCATTTGGCAGATTGTGCAAACAAGCAAATTGCAACATCAAGAGATCACTTGGACTTGTGCATTTCTCTTACTTTGGGTAGCGTGGTTGAGGGTGAAGCCTAAACATTCTAAGACATTGAGAGGTAGATGCGCCAACATGGTCGAGTGATGAAGTAGTGAGGCAAGGGTAGTCTAGGCGTGTAGTTCTTGGTGCAGATTGATTGATTGTGCCATGAGGAGGATAGTGGTGTCAAGTTGTTGCAAAAGACTTTGTTTTGGGGTGACTTCATAGTGCAACAAGGTAAGGGGCAACATTGCCTTAGTATGAGATCGTTGTGCGGATGGACCAAATTGCAAAAGAAAGTGATCGGTTTGTGCATGAGGATGTGCAGACTTAAGGAGTGTGACAGTTGAACTAGCCATTCAACTAGTTCATGACTTGGGTGAGAATAACAACATGATAATGGGGTCAAGAGTATGGACACACCAATAAGTTCAAAGTGCAACACTTGGACATCGTGGATGATCTCCTTGATGAAGATCAAACAATGGCAGCAGTGAGGCAAGGATGGACACTTGCCTTAGTCTTTGGAGTTGGACATAGTGATGAAGATGCGACATAAAAGACTAAGTTTGGGCATGAGGAAGTGCATTCTCATGAGTTGGATGCGATGATTGGAATAGCTACCCAATCAATCCAAGGCATTGGGGATGTCAGTGTGTGGAGACATGGCATAATTGGTTGAAGTATGGGCGTAGCAGAAAGATCACAAGAGTTCAACACTTAGGCAAAATTTTGAAGTGAAGTGTGCAACATTTGTTGAGCAACGACGTGATCTAGAGATGGGGCAGAGATGCCATGGAAATCAATGGATGTTGTTGGGTATATCAACAACTTGGAGTGGGGGAGGATGTAAGGTCTCCCATGACACCCACCGAGCACGCATGCTCCTTGGGCAGATTCAATGACGGAACGAACGAAGAGCACAAGGAAGAAGTTATTGGTTGGGCGAACGAAGATGTTCGGGTGTGGGCAAGAGCACCTTGGGAACATGATGGTGACGTGTGACATCAAGGGGGCACACACCTTACTTTCCTTAGACCGATTGACAGAGACTTGAGTTTCATTTGGGCAAGGGCGGTGCAACTTGGGAGCATGCCTAAGGAGTGGACTTGTCTTCCCTTGGCAACATGGGTGCCCCAGAGAGGTTGAACGACCCCATCGACACTACCACGAGAAGTCGCGATGACCAGCATGAAGAGCGCACAAGGCAATGGGTGCATGCCCAAGGATAGGGCATTTCGGTCCAAGAAAAGAATGATTGATGGGCGCATACGACTTGGATGGGCGCGACAATCGGTTGAGTGTGGGATCACAAAGGGGCATGACGCACCGAAGAGACACGACGTTTCACACAAGTGATCCTTGGAGTCCATATAAGAGCAAGGGGTGCACAACCAAAAGAGAAAAGTTTTGACAAGATAAAGAGACAAGGAGAGCTTTGCGATTCTAAGGCAGACGAAGAGAAGGAGCTCCCTCAAGGAGCCAAGTCGGTCCACTATGGGAGGACTTGTGTTGCCTTGAGGAGGAGGGTTCGACGGACAAAGCTTGGCAAATTTCTCTTGGACAAATTTTGGCTAAGTCTGAAATGCAGGTTCGTGGAGGCATGTGTGAGGCATAACCAAAAATTGTGAAGTTTGTGGAAATAAATAGGGAGAGTTTGAGGAAACGAAGAGCAACAAGTCTACGGTTGGAGGCATGCCTAAGGTGCACCACAGGTGGCAACATAGATGGATGTGACAGAGAGTTTTGTGGTGATAGATCTGTTCATGAGTGTCTTGGTGAGGTGAGGTGAGTCGTTTGACTTCGCCGAAGTTATAAATCGAGCCGATAGTGCTCATGTTGTAACTGATCCTCTACAACAAAGACTTAGCCGGGTGTTAGGCACGGTTCATGCCACCCACACTATATCTATGTTTGTCTTTTGTTTGTTATGTTGTTGTTCTCTTGGCTTCTCATGTTGTTGGATGTATGCTTCAAAATGACAAAGTGTTAAAGCAGTTAACAAATGTCTAAGTATACAATAGTTGCACTAGAGCAGGACTGTGACTCGTCGGTAGCCTAGAACAAAGTATGGGTATGCTCTAGATGAAGAGGCGTAGTACAGATGAAGTAACCTTGGTGTTGCCAAACAACTAAGTGAGAAACATCACGGTGCCACACACCCTCAAGAGGTGCACAATCCTAAGCCACACTATGGGGACGTGACAGGTTCAAGATCATCATTTGAGATGTCCATTGTTTTTAAAGTTTACAAATAACAAATATATAGTATATGATGTTTTATGTTTCTAGTGCACCATTTTTTTTCAGGGAGAAGAAGGGAAATCTAAACGAGGGTTCCACTAGAAATCACAACAACCACAATGCCCCATCACCTAAACCAATTCCCTTCTAGTTTATGAGAAGAAATACCAGGGTAATCATCCGAGCACCCACTGTCATGACAAATGGGAGTAGGAAGGAAGGATGAGACTTCAAACTCATGCAATACCACTAGGAGAAGAGAACCACAAAATGAGGCTGAAACATTGAACCCTTAATAACTCCAAGCACTAAAAATGGATGGCATTGGAAGTTGGGAGAGAGTAATTGCTTTTTTCTTGAAAAGTCGCCTATGTCCTGGCTTCATTATTAGTAGAAGTTCCCAATCCCCTCACTTTTCCTTCAAAATCATAAATAATTCTCCGCACTTGTTGCCCCTTAATATAAATCCATCCACATAAAAAAACTATTTTAACCACACTAAAATATTTATGTATATATATTTTTAATCCCTTTCATTACTTAAGAGACAAATGAAA
>JZKD02S1674980.1:316643-336866 GCA_000966675.3 Picea glauca
ATTACTAATCTAAATCACAACTAATGGCCTAAAGCCGACATAAATAAAATAACATTACTAATCTAATATGCCCCAATTAAGTGGTAATGAGCCAATATTAGGGCTTAACACGAAAGTAGTCTATGTGCAAAGATGGCAAGACATTGGAGATGAGTTCAACTAGTTTCATGCAAAGTTTGGGACTTAGACAGATTTTTGAAGCGGACGGATGGACTCAGCCTTGTTTCGTAGCGGATAGTGATCGAGGAGAGTTCATGTGAAGAGTCAATTGCTTGGGAAGGAAGGTCCAAGACAACATGCTTAGAACATGGTTGCAACGAACGATGTCATTGGAAAGGTATGGTTGGATTGAGTTATTGCATTTTCCAAGTGTTGCAGTGATTTCTTTGAAGGGAAGATGGATGACTTGGTGGTTCAAGTGCATTTTGTTTCTGCGGTGAGAACCGACAAACTTGAGGGTGACTCGAGTGATGCAAATTTGAAGAAGTCTTGTAGCAGTTGGGAATGCCTTGGTTGGGTGTATGTGTATAAGAGCTTGGGATGACCTGCCTATATGAGTCCTATGGTGGACTTAGGCATATTTGGATGCAACCATGGAGGTGGTTTGAGAAAGTTTCCTAACTCTTTGATGAGGTGCGTTGGACAGGTCGTTGTGATGGTGGGCAATGAAGTCTGGACATGTCGAGTTGAGAGGATGGATGAGGCACCCCGGTGCTTGGTGCCTTAACCAGTTTCATTGGTTCATGCGATGACTTGACAGTCATGATGACATTGCCAAAGTTTGGATGCTTGCATCGAGTGCAAGGCAGTTCCGTTCCAAGAGACGAATGGAGTCAACAAAGGAGTCGACTAAGAATTGTTGGCAATCAACATGAATGGGAGGAACTCATACCAAGTGACTTGGGTGGTGTTCGATCTCCTTTGATATGGGACATCAGATGAGGGAGAGCACTCATTGGTGACTTGCAGATGATTGTGCGATGACTTAGAGATCCAGAGGGCGTCGTTGGTTGAGGTTGGCAAAGTATTGGTTCGGATGTGCCTAAGGCATGGAAGTTATTTGAGGTGACTCATTCTACTTGGAGCGCTTTGGACAATTTGTTTGGGACCTTTGAGGAGTGTAGGCATGGTGTCCACACTCATTGTATATGTTGAGTTGCATTGAGGTAACTTGACGGAAGGGGCCAAGTTGGGGACTTGCCTTCATTTGGCAGATTGTGCAAACAAGCAAATTGCAACATCAAGAGATCACTTGGACTTGTGCATTTCTCTTACTTTGGGTAGCGTGGTTGAGGGTGAAGCCTAAACATTCTAAGACATTGAGAGGTAGATGCGCCAACATGGTCGAGTGATGAAGTAGTGAGGCAAGGGTAGTCTAGGCGTGTAGTTCTTGGTGCAGATTGATTGATTGTGCCATGAGGAGGATAGTGGTGTCAAGTTGTTGCAAAAGACTTTGTTTTGGGGTGACTTCATAGTGCAACAAGGTAAGGGGCAACATTGCCTTAGTATGAGATCGTTGTGCGGATGGACCAAATTGCAAAAGAAAGTGATCGGTTTGTGCATGAGGATGTGCAGACTTAAGGAGTGTGACAGTTGAACTAGCCATTCAACTAGTTCATGACTTGGGTGAGAATAACAACATGATAATGGGGTCAAGAGTATGGACACACCAATAAGTTCAAAGTGCAACACTTGGACATCGTGGATGATCTCCTTGATGAAGATCAAACAATGGCAGCAGTGAGGCAAGGATGGACACTTGCCTTAGTCTTTGGAGTTGGACATAGTGATGAAGATGCGACATAAAAGACTAAGTTTGGGCATGAGGAAGTGCATTCTCATGAGTTGGATGCGATGATTGGAATAGCTACCCAATCAATCCAAGGCATTGGGGATGTCAGTGTGTGGAGACATGGCATAATTGGTTGAAGTATGGGCGTAGCAGAAAGATCACAAGAGTTCAACACTTAGGCAAAATTTTGAAGTGAAGTGTGCAACATTTGTTGAGCAACGACGTGATCTAGAGATGGGGCAGAGATGCCATGGAAATCAATGGATGTTGTTGGGTATATCAACAACTTGGAGTGGGGGAGGATGTAAGGTCTCCCATGACACCCACCGAGCACGCATGCTCCTTGGGCAGATTCAATGACGGAACGAACGAAGAGCACAAGGAAGAAGTTATTGGTTGGGCGAACGAAGATGTTCGGGTGTGGGCAAGAGCACCTTGGGAACATGATGGTGACGTGTGACATCAAGGGGGCACACACCTTACTTTCCTTAGACCGATTGACAGAGACTTGAGTTTCATTTGGGCAAGGGCGGTGCAACTTGGGAGCATGCCTAAGGAGTGGACTTGTCTTCCCTTGGCAACATGGGTGCCCCAGAGAGGTTGAACGACCCCATCGACACTACCACGAGAAGTCGCGATGACCAGCATGAAGAGCGCACAAGGCAATGGGTGCATGCCCAAGGATAGGGCATTTCGGTCCAAGAAAAGAATGATTGATGGGCGCATACGACTTGGATGGGCGCGACAATCGGTTGAGTGTGGGATCACAAAGGGGCATGACGCACCGAAGAGACACGACGTTTCACACAAGTGATCCTTGGAGTCCATATAAGAGCAAGGGGTGCACAACCAAAAGAGAAAAGTTTTGACAAGATAAAGAGACAAGGAGAGCTTTGCGATTCTAAGGCAGACGAAGAGAAGGAGCTCCCTCAAGGAGCCAAGTCGGTCCACTATGGGAGGACTTGTGTTGCCTTGAGGAGGAGGGTTCGACGGACAAAGCTTGGCAAATTTCTCTTGGACAAATTTTGGCTAAGTCTGAAATGCAGGTTCGTGGAGGCATGTGTGAGGCATAACCAAAAATTGTGAAGTTTGTGGAAATAAATAGGGAGAGTTTGAGGAAACGAAGAGCAACAAGTCTACGGTTGGAGGCATGCCTAAGGTGCACCACAGGTGGCAACATAGATGGATGTGACAGAGAGTTTTGTGGTGATAGATCTGTTCATGAGTGTCTTGGTGAGGTGAGGTGAGTCGTTTGACTTCGCCGAAGTTATAAATCGAGCCGATAGTGCTCATGTTGTAACTGATCCTCTACAACAAAGACTTAGCCGGGTGTTAGGCACGGTTCATGCCACCCACACTATATCTATGTTTGTCTTTTGTTTGTTATGTTGTTGTTCTCTTGGCTTCTCATGTTGTTGGATGTATGCTTCAAAATGACAAAGTGTTAAAGCAGTTAACAAATGTCTAAGTATACAATAGTTGCACTAGAGCAGGACTGTGACTCGTCGGTAGCCTAGAACAAAGTATGGGTATGCTCTAGATGAAGAGGCGTAGTACAGATGAAGTAACCTTGGTGTTGCCAAACAACTAAGTGAGAAACATCACGGTGCCACACACCCTCAAGAGGTGCACAATCCTAAGCCACACTATGGGGACGTGACAGGTTCAAGATCATCATTTGAGATGTCCATTGTTTTTAAAGTTTACAAATAACAAATATATAGTATATGATGTTTTATGTTTCTAGTGCACCATTTTTTTTCAGGGAGAAGAAGGGAAATCTAAACGAGGGTTCCACTAGAAATCACAACAACCACAATGCCCCATCACCTAAACCAATTCCCTTCTAGTTTATGAGAAGAAATACCAGGGTAATCATCCGAGCACCCACTGTCATGACAAATGGGAGTAGGAAGGAAGGATGAGACTTCAAACTCATGCAATACCACTAGGAGAAGAGAACCACAAAATGAGGCTGAAACATTGAACCCTTAATAACTCCAAGCACTAAAAATGGATGGCATTGGAAGTTGGGAGAGAGTAATTGCTTTTTTCTTGAAAAGTCGCCTATGTCCTGGCTTCATTATTAGTAGAAGTTCCCAATCCCCTCACTTTTCCTTCAAAATCATAAATAATTCTCCGCACTTGTTGCCCCTTAATATAAATCCATCCACATAAAAAAACTATTTTAACCACACTAAAATATTTATGTATATATATTTTTAATCCCTTTCATTACTTAAGAGACAAATGAAAAATTGGTCTTGGAGTATGACCTAAAACTGCTTCTGATTGGTTAAGAGCTTCTCTTCCTCGAACGTAAGGAAACATGTTAACATTGAAAGACCAAGAGTCATCTTGCATGAGTGAAAGTCTACCCCCTTACGGACCACCAACGAGTTATTTCACACTGGGTGGTTTTCCTTAAATAACAACGATGAGTTAGTCTATGGATAGGACCCAATAATGACTATTCAGAACCAATAATAACTATCCCATTACTAATTAACAACCAAGTTATGATAAATTTTCCCACTATAAAAGAGACAAATGTAAAATAAAAGATAAAAGGAAACACTTTGGATGTTGATTAAAGCTCAAACCCTCTAGGACATAAAACCCTTTTTACAATAATACACAACATTCTCTTAAACATACACCATAAATATATTCACTCAATTTACCATTTTAATTCTGCACCACAGCTTCTATGTCCACCAATGCAAGGAATATTAGGGCAATTGTAGAGATTTATGATCCCAACCACAAAATTTCTCAAACCCCTTATCACTCAATGTCAGCTTTGCATTGCATACTCATAGGGGTTTAAACATTCTCCCGCTCTCTGAGCTCAGCTCAGGTGAATACAAGGATGGCGGTCGATGATGCGCAGAGTAAGAAAGAGAGGGAATAGTAGTTCTAGAAGAACAAGTACCACCACGAGTGGCAACTGTTCCCTAACGAACTTCAAGTTAAAGCGCTTTGAATCTTTGAAACGGAGCAACGACAGGAGGAAGAGGCAGAGTAGCCAGGGTGGAAGACCTTATGGCTATGGGCATCACCATGCAGGGCCCATCTTCGAGGCCCTGCATTCCAGGCCTGGGTTTTATTTTCAATCTGATGCTTCGCAGGGCCGCCACTTCTTCTCCCAACCTTCACAGGCCAGTTTCTCCCTCTCTTACACACTCTCTTCTGCTTATTTTTTTCTTGTTTTCAGTTTACTGTGCCGTTTTTCTCATTGGATGATACCTCTGCGTAGCTTAATTATAGCATGGATTTAACAATGAGGGTTAATGCGTTCACAGGCAAATGCGAGTTAGAAGAGGCAGATTATTTATATATTTCTTTAAAGGGCTTTTGCACATACCAATTTGTTAAATCTTCTGTTCGTGTGATACATTTGAGTACATTATAAATGCTTTTAAAGTATGCTATATTGTAAATGGGAATTTGTTTGACATAATGTAATAAACTTTAAAGTTTTCTTTATTCGTTTATGTTTCAGTTATTCCTTTGCCCAGGGTTAGAATTTGATGGGCAAAATGCCTGTCATGAGGCATTTTGGCCGTATTTTACGTTTAATTTTTTGCCCCAGTTGTCTCCTGGAACATGCATCCAAACAGATATAACGTATTTTTGACGGGTTATAATGGTATAAAATGTCATTAATTCCAGTCTGTTACGAGTGTAATGACGAATAACTCCACTTGTAAATGGTGCGCAATTGAGAGATTTAGATATAGGCCACTTGGGTTCTTGTCAAACTTCAGAGATGGGTAGCTTTTTATTTTATTTTAAATTGAGTTAAATTTTGTGGAATTGACATAAATAATATCTAAAGATCTCATAAGAGCTATCACACAGCTGCACTTGAATTGGGAGACGAATTGGTAATTATCACGATCTCTTAATTTATTTTGTCTATTTTATTTATTTATTTTGTTTGCTTGTAAGTGAAAATTTCTTGGAATTGACATAAATAATATGTAAAACTATTGTAATAATATAATTATTCATTTATAAACCTTTTCCTTCTAAATTAAGATTACAATTGAAAATTCTAAAAAATGAGATTAAAGAAATATTACTATCCAACAGTTGCAAATAATATCTTTTCACATTTTTTTAAAAGCCAATGTCTATTTTTATACATTAAGAGATTTTTATTTTATTTTATTTCCAATACAACTAAAACTTCATCAACTAGTGGATATGTATTTTTATGTATATAGGAGCTAGTGGATATGTATTTTTATGTATATAGGAGCGTTTTCTTCCTTTAACTTTGAATATAGTTGAAACTTTTTTAGGTGAAAACCCAAATAAATAATATCTTTATGTAGCTTATAAATTCTTAGTAGCATAAAAGCCTCATGTCTACTCTTAAACATTGGAGACCTTTTCTTCCTTAAATTTTGAGGACACCTAAAAATTCTTCACATTTATCCATTTTAAAAGCCTTTTCTTCATTGAACCTTGAAAACAACTAAGGATTTTTTCATTGTAGATTTTAAATATGTCAAATTGGACTTGCTGCAATGTATTTCTGTTTTCTTTTTTTAATGTTATATCTATTTTAATATGAGAAGCCTTGCTCTTTAATTCATCTTTGAATATCACTCCCTAACAAAGGCAAGGGAAGGGAAGTCAGGTAGGATTTTAAATTTGGGAGTGCATTTTAATGGTTGTTTTTTTCTTTTTTGTTTGTTTGTTGATGTGCTTTTTTTTATTTGTTTTTTATATGATTCACCTTTCTAGTTCTATTAAATGGAATGAAAATAAATTATGTATAATCATGTTTTATTAGATAATTTAGAAAGATAAAAAATTATTGTAAACATTAATCTTCAAATAATTGATGGATTCTTTGGTGTGAAAATTGTATAGTAATATAGAAAGCAACTCATAATTATGAGAGTAGGGAAGAGGCATCTCATACTCCCTATATCTCTAGTCATACTCCCTATATCTCTAGAAATAAGTACATCCTTTCAAAAAAAAATGAAACCACTAACTAAAATCTTTAACATGATATCCAAAATTCAAAAGTTAAGTTCTTATTAAAACTTTATTTTTATTGTTGGAGGCCACACTTTTAAACATAACGTTTTTTTAGAAGAGTAATATGTAAACCGAAAACTTCGAAAAAAATTGTTTGACGGGTAAAAATGAATTGAAATTCCAACCCTGCCTTTGCCTCAGATGCATCTCTCATAGTTATCTACATCTTTTCGATTATCTACATCTTTTCGATTTCAGGCAATTGAGCTCAGGGGAGTCAGATTCATGGAGGCACGACAGCTCAGGGGAGTCACATTCACGTGGTCACCACGGAAATATCTCAAAGGTGCAAAATCTCTAGTTGATCCTAGAGCCAGAAAGTGGTCTGTATCTTCCCAGCATCATTTATTGTCTGGCCATGCCAGAGATGCTTCAAACGGTAGAGGAAGTTTTCCAGATTATGGGCGTATTCAAGCCGACCAGCCAACTAGACCTATACCTGATCGCTATAGAGGTCACGCTGCTTACACGCCAGAAGATAATGATATTCGTCGAGAAAGTTTTGCAGCTAATGGGCGTTTTCAAGTCGATTGCCAGCCAACTAGACCTATACATGACCACTATGGAGGTCAGAATGCATATAAGCCAGAAGATAATGGTTTTCGTCGAGAAAGTTTTGCAGCTAATGGGCGTCTTCAAGCCGATTGCCAGCCAGCTAGACCTATACCTGACCACTATAGAGGTCACAATGCATATACGCCAGAAGATATTGATATTCGTCAGCATAGTATCCGTGACCTCGACAATGCTTCAGATGATATGAAGAATGTAGTGCGAATGAGGTCTAGTAACTTGGGACGGAGGGAATCAAGCCCAAATCATAATGAAAGATACCGTTTTTCGGACCATGGGATACCAGGTGCTTTTTACAGGGTCCCTACTCATTACGATTGCAGTACCCCTCAAAAGGTAGCAGTCCAACCAAAGAACTTTCAACACAGGATGAATGAGAGACATGACATTGGTTCCAGAAGCAGCATCTCTTGCGCCCCCCTGGACAAAGTTGGTTTCAAGGGGCCTATGTATCACGGGGAAAATCTGCAAACTTCAAGAAACCAAACACAGTTGGGACAAGACCGAAGTCAATATGCGCGTTTCCCTCCTCAAGGTCTTAATAGTGCCCAAAAAAATGCTCTAGCAATGAAGTCGGACATCGAAGCTTGGCAGGAAGAAACAAAGAGGATAAACGCTATGAGAAGTCACGCAGAAGCCAGTGCGGGCAGTGTACAAACTGGCACCCAGCCTACAATATTAGACACAAACCCTTTTTCTAAAACAGAAGAGGTTTTATCAATGAGTAATGAAGGTAGACACAATACGCCGATGCCCACTTCAGCTGCATTAGACAGTGGGGCTCCTATGCAAAAACTAGATCATGTGCCCGTGGAAGAAAGTGTTCCTGTTGAGGGCCCTATAGCCACAGAAACAGGAGGCAAACAAGTTGGTTTAACCAATCCGAATAAAATCACTTCAGCACAAAATCATGGACTACAGCACCCAGAAAATCGAAATATTTATTCACCCAAGATTTCTATAAGCAGACAGGTACCATCTTTAGAAAAAGTTGTTTTCCATTCGGAAAGCACAAGAAGAACAGGTCATATATCTACCGTGACTGACACAGCTGGAGTTTGTGGTAACAAGTCCATACCACGGCCTCCCGAGAATACCTCGTTGGATCAAGAAGGCAAGAAAGGGAGGCTTTTATCTATGGAGAATCGAGGTGGCTGTAGGATAAACCAGGAAAAGAATGAAACTCCTGTAACTAAGGACATGCTTATCGGGCTGGACAATGGTCAAAATTCTCCAATTAATGAGGTTGGCGCTGGTGTCATGGCCAGTGAAAGCAACAATGTTCCAGAGAAACTTAAACATTTATACAAAAAAATTTGCATTGTTGATAAAGTGGAGACTGCAAAGATGGTTGCAGGGAAGCTTATGGGAGAGTACAAGAATCTTATTCATGCATGTGATACAGAGGTTGGTTCAGTTTCCTACCATTTTTGTTTTATACTTATTCTAAAAGGTCAAGAGTTATAAGTGCTACTATTCGGGCTGGTTCATTGATCCTTTGCCTTGTATTTTTAATCCCTTTTTTGTCACATGAATCAGGATTGTGGTCTGCTTGTATGATTAGATTCTTTTTCGTGTATGAACTTATGATATTTTTTATTTCTTACACTTCTCTCGACTTTTTTTGTAGTTTCATATCTTCCATAAACTTTTGATTTTTATTACCGGACCAGGACTATTGCCCATTTTATTTATCTAGGGAAGAAACTCCCCCCATTGCCTTTATAAAGGTAGTTTAATACATGTCTATGAACCTTGATGCAGCTGGATTCAAGATTTATTGGCACAGTATGCAGTTGGGTGGATGGACCCCTTTTTTATCAATCGGTGTCAACTGCAAATCTATAGATTTTCAATGAACTGCTATTTACACTGCTATTTACATTTTTCTGAACTGGGACTAGTCTTCCTTTTTTTTCCGGTTTAACTCAAGGAAAAGCAGTTTTATTTATTTATTTTGTGCTTGAATGGGTAACAAGATGTGCATGGCTGTTAAAGTCTTGATCAAATTTTGAGTTAGGCAAGCTGTCTGTTTTTTTTCCTCTCTTGCATGGCTAGTTTTCTCAGTGTCCCAGTTTGACATGACTTCTTGAAACTTATGGTCTTAATGTTTTCTATCTGCCTTTGCATTTGGTCTTAGGCATGTGCTGAGTAGTTTTTTTCCCAATATGTACTGTACCGTTAACATTGCAAGTGCTTTAATGAAAATCAGATTGAATTAGCTTTCTTGAGTGCTCCTATCTAATATTCATGCAAACTATTGTGATACTCAATGCAGGTTGCAGACATTGATATTAAGAAAGAGAGCCCAGTTGGTCATGGGAAGATCATTTGTTTCAGTATATATTGTGGATCTCAAGCTGATTTTGGTAACGGCGAGTCGTGTGTATGGGTAGATGTGCTGGGTGGTGGTGAAGATGTCTTGTCAGTATTTTCCCCTTATTTTCGAGACACATCTATTCAAAAGGTTAGGCATGGTACCCACGTTTGAATGAAAACACATTGTTATTAGTTAACAGTGTAATTATTTGTATGAGAGTTTGAGATCTGACGATGCTGGTACACTTCTAGATTTGATCATAGCTCCAAATGTAAATTATCCCTGGTAAGTAGTGTGCTGTTCTGCGTCTATGAACAACTAAGCTACTTTATTAGTTAACAGTGTAATTATTTGTATGAGTTCGATATTGAACGATTTTGGTATACTTCTTGATTCAATTTTTCTACTCCGAATGTAAATTATACCCGTTGACTAGTGTGCTGTTCTGTGTCTATACTTTATAGAGCCCGTTGTCTTTCCCATGTTGTTGAAATTGATGGCCTTTTGGCAATGTATGATTTATTACTGAAGTGATAACTTCGTGGATGTTACGATCTCTAAGATAACTCATTTCAGTGTTAGATATTGGAATTTGTTACTTTACGTGAGTCATTAGAATTTTTGATACTTATTTATACATTTTCTGTTAGTTAATGGATTTTATATTTAGATAGAGTTTTATGATGTACTTTTTTCTGTTACTTAACAAAGCTTTTGGTTAAGTAACAAGTTAGTTATCCCACATGCAAAAGACAAAGAAGATAAAGTGGGAACATTAGCTATAAATATTTGTATGAGAGTTTCATATTTGACAATTTTGGTATACTCATTGATTCAATATTTCTACTCCAGATGTAAATTATGTCTGCTGAGTAGTGTGTTGTCTGTCCTTATAGAGTCCATTGCTTTTCCCATATCATTGAAATTAATTGTCTTTTGTCAATATATGATTTATTACTGAAGTGATAATTTCATAAATGTTATGATCTCTAAGATAACCCACTTCAATGTTAGTTATTGCTACTTTGTGTGGGTCATGGGAATTTTTGATAGTTATTTATATTTTCTGTTTGTTAATAGATTTTATGTTAAGATAGAGTGTTATGATAGTTGAACCTTTTTTCTGTTAGTTAACGAAGCTTTATGGTATGTTAGTTATCCCACATGCAAAAGACAAAGAAGATAAAGTGGGGACATTAGCTATAAATAGGCTGTTAGGCATTAGAGTGGGGGATTTTTTGTTAATTGTTTTTTGCAAACCCATTCCCGAGGAAGACCACTTACTAGGGCACAATGTCAACCACCAAGGTGAAACAGGGCAAAAGGCATAATGTCCAAGAATATGTCATGAAATCTAAAGCAGTCTAAGCTACAACATACTCAAATGCCTCAAATATTGAAATGACACTCACCATAATACTTGACTTGTACCTCATGGAGCAAGGCCCTGTGCCTCTCGGAAGCCAGTTGGTGTGGTGGATGCCATCTGAAAATCTTGACCTTTGTGGTGGTGAGAAGGGTCTACATCTGTGCAAGTGGATATTGCTGGTCATGTAGTTTCTCGGCACTCCATATCTGCAACCTGAGGTCCTCGAGACATAATCTCCTAAGTTATCCCACAAAATGGAGAGAACATCAGGTAGGTAGGTTAGAAATTAGACTAGGAATATTATCAGGTGTTGAAGAATTTCAGCGTGGTCTCATAGTGGTGTATTTGAAGCCTTCTAGAATTATGTGTATGGAGAGATCAATCTTGATGGAAATAGCGTTTTCAGAGGGTTTTAGTGCGTAGTATGTCTAGGTTTCAATGACTAAAGCAAATTTATTTCAGTTATCAACATGTGGATCTGAGAAAGTTTGTGGGTTGTGAAATCGTAGTTGATCTAGTGAAGTGAAGATTCAAGCTTGTTCATTGGAGTTGCAGTAATGGTCATTCACAATATGTGAGAGAGTCACCTATTGGAGGGTGCTTCTAACTTTGAGACATAGAAATGCATAATACAATAGATCTTAAATGTGAAGAGGGAGGTCAAACCTTCTATAGGTCTCAAAGATTTGGTAGAGTACAGCAAGAATGCAATGAACACGAAGCGAGTCTTGCTAGATTCAGTGAAGGATTATCTGTTCCTTCATATTGTTGGGAAGAGCATTGCCAAGGAGATATGTGGTGCCTTGGGGAACCCTGTATTAGAGTGTGTACGTATGTAGGAAGTTGCTCATGAGTAACAAGCTCACCACAACCTCCATGAGCAAGATAGATGCAACAACTAGCAATTTGATGAAGCTAAAAGTGATGAGAGACTAGCATGGTGTAGTTGGTGAGGAAGTCAAAGATTATGAGCTCGTGTAGATTGTTTTGAATGGCTTTAGTTCATCTTTACATAAATTTGTCTAGGTTATCTGTGGTTGTGACAAGTTACCCGACTTTGAGAAACCGTGGGATGCTTTCATTGGAGAGGAGATGAGACTAGAACAAGTCTCATCTAGTTATATGAAATATCCATGATCCAGCTGATCTGGATATCTATTGCGGAACTACTGTTTATTCACTGAGATTTGATACTCTAGGGGTTTTTGGATGCATTTGAGTTAATATGTGAACATGCTTGGTGGTTTTTGCATGTGTGTTTCATTCAATTAGTGTTTTAGCAGTATATATATATGATGCATGTGAAAGGAAAGACAACACAACTCATCGACATATATTATGAGGAAAAAGCAGAAAATACAATAATATGCTGGAAGCAGATATACTAGTCATTAGTTAGATCTCATGGGTCGTCACTGGAATACAAAACAACTAACAAGAAATACCCATGACCAAAAGATGAAGGCTGATCTGTGCATGCACGGATAGATAGACAAAAAGCAGTTCCGGAAGCTCATGACAACTGCTGCAGATATTGGAAAACTCGCCTCGATGGCGATACTCGTTGGAACAGATTGGAAACTGTCTCAAAAGGAGCGCCCTAGCCTCTAGGCTGATCCTGGTAATTGTCGAACTGAAGATCCGACCTCTAAAGCTCTGGATGTCACCCCTCTGGGGGTTTGCGCACCTCCTGGGCTGTGGAAGTGCGCCCTAGTGATCCCACTGGCGGAATCTGACGATATGTGTCTCGAAACGATTGTCTTGGCCTTCTTTGTAATTGGTCGGAAGGGTTTCCTCGGATCTACCCTGAAATACCCCCCTGGAACCCTGAATGTGCTTCCTCAAGAGTTGAGCACATTTTTTGGTTGTTTGCTGCGCCCTGGGAGATTCCACCGTTGGAAATTGACGACTGGTGGCTCAAAAGATGCGCCTTGGCTAGCTCTCAAATGGGTCGAAAGGAATCTGCAAAATACTCCTCTGTCTCTTGCGACCACATAAACCCTCTCTCTAAGCCTTACGCCCTCACTAGCTGAGCTGCACAATCACTGTACTGGATCTCCTGAATGGCACAGTGAAATACTTGGATGGTATATCCGATAAGCTAGGGTGTGTCTCTCAACACCGAAACTGATCAATGGTGGTGGTTTCCTCCAGAAATCTACAAAACAACAAGGGGGTCGATCTCCTCCTTCTCTGGAAATATCTCAACATCAAATCATAACATAATGAGGAATTAGGTCGAATTCCTCCCTTTATACTTTTCCCGATCTAATTCACCATTGACATCACTTAAGCTAGGTGCTTTTTCTCCTAAGGTGAGTAATTAATTAATTAAGTCCCCCTTTAACACCTTTTCATTCTATTTCTTCGTTGACTTAGGCTTAAGTGACTTTTCCTATGCTTTTTGGCTTAATTCATCGTTTAGCCACCAATTCACCCTTATTTCTCCTCTTGTTCTCTGTTTGTGCCTGACTATAGTCTACGGGAACAAATAGACTACTAAGTCACTCCCTGCTGGCCTACTCTTAGGAACGGGACATCATAGTCCTCCCTTCCCGAGATTGCTTGTCCTCAAGCAACATCAATCCTGGGTGTTGCAAAATATGCTGTCCCTCCCATGTGGCATCCTCCACCGGACTACCCCTCCATCTAACCAAGCTCTCCTTGATGACCCTGCTCCTCAACCTGTGCTCTCTCTGCTCGAGTACCTCCTCCGGCACTAGCTCCAACTGGCCCTCCTCATCCAAGGGTGGCAACTCCTCTGAAATGCTGACCTACTGTCCCACTGCCTTTTTAAGGCACGAAACGTGAAAGATGTTATGAATCTTGCTACCCTTTGGTAGCTCTATCTCGTATGCCACCTTGCCTCCCCTCCCGATGACTCTGTATCGCTCATAAAATTTCAGCTTCAGATTCTTTTCTCCGCTCCTCTTCAAGGAGGGCTGTTTGTATGGCTCTAACCGTAGAAAAACCAAGTCCCCTACCTCGAAACTGCGCTCTACCCTCTGCCTGTCTGGATAGATCTTCTGCTGGTTTTGAGTTGCCTGCAAGTTTTCCTTCATTGCCCGCAGAATCCTCTGGCTCTCCTCCACCCAGTCTTTGGCCCCCGGGACCCTGCTATCCCTAAACACAGTCTTCATAAAAGAGGGTGCATTGTAACCATACAATGCTCTGAATGGTGACATTCTGATAGACATATGGTAAGTTGTGTTGTAGCAATACTCACCCATGTGCAACCATCTCACACATGTGTGTTGCTGCCCCCCTACATAGTTCCTCAGATACCCCTCCACCCATTTGTTGACGATCTCTGTCCGTCCATCTGTCTGTGGGTGGTAGCTGGTACTCGTGGCTAACTCTTTGCCCGCCAACCGAAAAAGCTCTTGCCAAAACACGCTGATGAAGCGCCCATCTCTATCATTGACTATTTGCTTGGGTAAGCCGTGCAACCGAAATACCTCTCTGAAAAACAACTCTACTACCTATATGGCCTTGTAGTCCATGGGTATGGCAAAGAAATGTGCAAATTTGGTCAGCTTGTCGACCACCACAAATATACAGTCCCTGCCCTGCACTCGAGGAAGGCCTGTAATGAAATCCATAGAAATGCTCTCCCACTTATGCTCTGGAATGGATAGAGGTTGAAGTAACCCCGCGGGGTGTGTCTGCTCTCACTTGTTCTGCTGACAAGTCGTGCACTCCCGGATGTGTTTCAGTACATCATCCTTGAGACCCTTCCATGAGAATCTCGCCCTAATCTGCCTATACGTTTTGAAGTACCCTTGATGCCCGGCTGTAGGGGAATCATGACACGCCATTAGAATCTTCCCCTTCAAGGTAGATTCTGGAACCAAGTAGATTCGGTCCTTGTAGAAAATGATGTCATCTAGAACCCGGTATCTATCATCAACCACTTGTCCATCCATCACCTCACAAGCAATTTTGTTTTTGGAGTACTCTACCAACAAATGTGCTTTCCAATTTGTGCAAACGTCCATCATCGAACACCCTGGTGGCCTCCTGGACAAGGCATCTGCTACGACATTCCTTTTTCCCTTGACATACTCAATGTCAAAGTCAAAGGCTTGGATCTTGGAGATCCACTTTTGCTGTCTCTCACTGAGGTCTTTCTGATCCACGAAATACTTGAGACTGTTGTGATCAGTCTTCACTACAAATCTACTACCTACCAGATACTGCCTGAATTTGGTGAAGGCATGCATGATTGCTAACATTTCCTTGTCGTAAATAGGGTAGAGTCTCTTCGACTCGTTGAGCTTCCTGCTCTCAAACACAATGGGGTGGCCTCCTTGCATCAAAACTACTCCAATCCCCACCCCTGATGTGTCGCACTCTAAGATGAACGGATGTGAGAAATTCAAAAGGGCTAGAACAGGGCATGTGCTTATAACCTCCTTCATTTTCTCAAATGTCTGTTGTGCCTCCTTTGTCCACTGAAAGGCGCCCTTCTTGGTCAAATTTGTGAGTGGTGCTCCCAACTGTGAAAAGCCTTTGACGAACCGCTTGTAGTAACTGCATAACCCAAAGAATTCTCTCAACTTCGTGAAGTTCTTGTGTGTTGGCCAATCCGAAATGGCCCTGATCTTCTCCTGATGAACCTGTACTCTCCGCTCTCTGATGATATGCCCCAAGTACAATAGTTCTCTCATGCCAAACTCACATTTGGACTCCTTAGCATATAATGATTGTGCCTGCATAATGTCCAAAACCTCCTCCAAATGTGCCAGATGCTCATCCCACGTCTTGCTGTAGATCAATATATCATCGAAGAATACCAGAAGGTATTTCCTCAACTGCCCTATGAAGATGTGGTTCATGCAAGATTGGAAAGTGGCAGGTGCGTTGGTCAATCCAAATGGCATGACCAAGAACTCAAAATGTCCGAAATGGCATCTGAATGCTGTCTTCTTTATATCCTGCTCTCTGATGCTGATCTGATGATATCTTGACCGCAAATCAATCTTGGTGAAGAAAACTACCCCATGTAACTCGTCCATCAACTCATCTATGTGCGGAATGGGGTACCTATTCTTGATCGTTTTCTTGTTGAGCGCTCTATAATCGATGCACATCTGCAACATGCCATCCTTCTTCGGTACTAGAACGACTGAAGAGGCAAAAGGACTCATGCTGGGCATGATGTGCCCCATCGCAAGCAATTCTTTGATTGCTTTCTCAATCTCGTCCTTGAATCTCTTGGGGTGCCTATAGGGTGCGGTGATCACTAGTGTAGCCCCTGCCTCCAACTCTATCGTATGCTCAAATCCTCTGTCTGGTGGTCTCTGTGGTGGTATCGGCCCAAACACTGGCTCATACTGACTCAAAAGCTCTTTGATTTGTGGATGATAATGCTCTCTGGCCTCTGAATCCTTCCGCGTGGTGATCACACTCTCTGCTGCATAGGTCGCATCACCGTGATGGAAGATCCGCTCGATCCTTTTTGCCGATACTGCTCGTGGCGCTTTTGTAGACATGCCTTTCAGTACCACTCTCGATCCACCGACGTCTTTGAAGCTCATGGTCAACGTCTGATAGTTGAACCCAATCTCCCCCAATGAATATAACCACTGTACCCCCAAAACGACATTAGTATCTGATAGGTCAACTACATAGAAAGTATCTGTCATGGTGTAGTTGCCTAGTTTGACCTCTAGGTCAGGGATCATGTCTAAACATGTCATCGTGTAACCATCTGCCACTGCCACGTGGAACCCCTCAAACTCCTCAGTGCGTAACCCCCTCCTGGCTATCAATGACGCATATATGAAATTGTGGGTGGCCCCACCATCAACTAAAGCAGTCATGCACTGCCCCTGTATAAGGCCCTTGAGCCTGAGAGTGTTGTACCTTGGTACTCTTGAAAGGGTTGCTATGCTTCCCCCTTTCACCTCTCTACGAGGTCTTGTCTCCTCCTTGGGCGGTGCCCCTACCGGTATTTGAGGTTTCTTTGGTTGCTTCTCTAGCCCATGTGTGGTCTCATCCTCTGAATCGTTGTCTGCCTGATTCCACTTCAATGTAGTGGATTTGTCCCTTTCCCATGCATCTATGCCCTCAGACCCAAGTGTCTCTGCAGGAGAAGCAAAGCTTCTTCCTCATCAACTCCCGTCTCGTGTCATCATCCAATTTGGGCTTACCCTTCCATTCCCTTAAAGGATTTCTCTAATCCTTGTCTCTCTATGGTACAAAGGGTTTGGTAAAGGTTTTGGGTTTTAGCGCTGAGTCCCCCATGTCTCTTGTGCGCACAATGGTCTCTTGTAAGGTGTGAGCCTTGAAATCCTTAACCCAACCCCTCAATGGTTCTATCAATGCCTCGGTGATCAACATCACCAATCTGTGCTATGATATATCGAATACGGCCACTGCCTTCTGCTGGAACTCTAAGATGAAGGCCTCAATGGATCCGGTCTGCCTCAACTGTGTAAGGTCCCTGAAGTGGAGCTTTGGATCTCTCCTGTCAAATCTCTCCATCAACCTCTTAGTGAACTCCAAATATGAAGTAATCTGGCTGTGACCCAAAGTCACCAGCCCATGGTACCACCACTCGTGGGCCTCCCCCTCCAAGTGCAAGGTGGCGAAGCTGATAGCTTCCTACTCTGTCATCGGGTTAAGCTTGAAGTAAAGCTTTTGAACCCATGCCTGAGTTGAGCAACGTGATGATCCGTCGAAAGTAGGAATGTTCAACTTTCCCACTTTTTTGATGAAATCCATGTTGTGAGTTTGCCYGTTGCCTCTTTGTGCCTCTCGGGGTCTGTTTCGATATTTGATCGAACAATAGTCCATCAAACTCATGTTTGCATGGAACTTCGGTCCTAGTGCGAAGTAGTYTCTCCTGTACTTCCGGAACGGATCCTGTGGCACCACCTGCCCCTGACCCGACTGTCCTCCTGTCTGCCCTWGCTGTCCCAATGGCTGTCCTACCTGGAACTGTGGGTATAAAGGTTGGGGAATCCTCCYAGACGATGTGTAAGCTCRGACTGGTGAAGGGTTTGGACTAGCCCCGCCCCGAGATCCATTGGAGCCATTGCCCCCACTTCCCTGGTGTCCCCCTGAACCACTCGGCCCTCCTGCGGCGTTGGCACCTATAGTGCTCATGCTATGGTGGAGCATATGTGCACTGATAGCCATTTACTGTATGGCATTCATCATGTCTCTTTGTCCTCTAGCTAGGTCATTCAACATGGCCTGCGTATTGTCAACATGTGTCTCGGGGCCTTTCCCCCTGCCCTCGGGTGTCTCACGCCTGTCACCCACAGTCACCCACAGTTCTCTCTATCTTGGCCTGTGTCTGAACTGATATGCTCTCTGTCCTCTAACTCTAGCTCTGTATCCGACTGAGTGTTGAAGGGGGGTGTAATCCCTTCGGTTTCTATCTCTCCTATCTCTACTATGACCTCTGCGGTACTAAATGTACTCGTTCCCAATATGTCCTCGACCCTCTGGGTATTCTTCACCTATTCCTGGAATCATGGGGTCATGAGAAGCACTTCTTCACAGGCTGGCAGGAAGAAGGCTCTGATACCACTGAAATATCCCTGATCTAGCTGATCTGGATATCTACTGCGGAACTACTGTTTATTCATTGAGATTTGATACTCTGGGGGTTTCTGGATGCGTTTGAGTTAATATGTGAACATGCTTGGTGATTTTCGCATGTGTGTTTCATTCAATTAGTGTTTTAGCAGTATATATATGATGCATGCGAAAGGAAAAACAACACAACTCATCGACATATATTATGAGGAAAAAGCAGGAAATACAATAATATGCTGGAAGCAGATATACTAGTCATCAGTTAGATCTCATGGATCGTCATTGGAATTCAAAACAACTAACAAGAAATACCCGTGACCAGAAGATGAATGCTGATCTGTGCATGCACAGATAGATAGACAAAACGCAGTTTCGGAAAGCTCATGACAACTGCTGCAGATACTGGAAAACTCGCCCTGATGGCGATACTCGTCGGAACGGATTGGAAACTGTCTCAAAAGGAGCGCCCTAGCCTCTAGGCTGATCATGGTAATTGTCGAATTGAAGATCCAGATGTCACCCCCTGGGGGTTTGCGCACCTCTCGGGGGTTTGCGCACCTGCATATACTTGGCCGAGTAGGTACGGACTTAGCTGAGTAGGGTTAGTTTGGTACCAAACCGACCGAGTCATGCTTTGACTCAACCAGTTCGGTACCAAACCACCCCATCGAGCTGAGTCACAGGTCAAGTAGAACTGGTCATCTATCAACTCGCTCAAGTTGAACGAGTCCAAGTCAATTCAGACCGAGTTTTAAAACTATGGCCTTGGCCTTTTATACATATGAGTTCATTTTTGCAGGAAGTCTTGAACAATTCATAATGTGGTGTGAGAAGATTTTGACCAGTGAAGATGACATCAAGGACAAAAGAGGTTGGAACTTGGTAGGTTGCTAATGCAGTGTTCGTTGTACAAAAAGTTTTCACCTTGAAGATTTCAAAGAGAGTTCAGAGTACAGAAGGAAGCAGTTATCTAGATTTATTTTTCTTCAGGTTCATTGTGTTGATGTTTGGACAACATCGGGAATACATTCTTCCATATATATATATATAATATATGACATAATATGACATAATATTTATAATACAACGTATAAATATACTTAGTAAATAAATAGTTACTTATTATCCAAGTGACACATCCTTTCATGGATGGTCACCATATGTTTTATATATATATGAAACTCTCATCATTGTAATAACATCAATTTTAATATAAGCATTTTCTATTGTACTTGTGTCTCTGTGCATGGTTATTCTTCTTGTGATCTTGGTTATTACTGTTGCTATTGTTCATGGTTTATGCTTCAGTTCAAGTAAATTTATAAAGTAACCGAATGTAATTGAACATTATTAAAATCCAACATGGTATCAGAGCAACGTTCTTGAAAGAAGACTATTGCACATGCATTGACCTTGTACAACAACTTGTCGTACCTTTCCTGCAATTCATTGTTTTGTTGCAACTGCAACTCAAGCTAAAATTTCTGCACTCTTCCAACAACCATGGTGAACCGTATTTTGGTGGAAGATAGGCTTGATGGAACAACCAACTTCAGT
>JZKD02S1674980.1:380485-391313 GCA_000966675.3 Picea glauca
TGTGAGGGTTTGACAGTGTGAGGTCTTTGTGGCCCTATACCTTTGGTGGCAAGAAAGTTTCTTCATCTATTGGCAACGGGATCCCACCTATAAGGTGGTTCTATGAACTGAATCTTTGCCTGAGCATAATTCAAATGGTTCTACATCCTTCTTGTTGGCTGTGACTTCTTCAGAGGTAAGGATTAGAACAAGGTATGCTATCTATCCACCGTTTTCAGATCTGGTATATTGTTTTGAGTTCTATACAGTCTGATCTATCTAGATCTGTGTTCCAGCATTAACAGTTATTAGATCTAAACGATATATTAAGTTTACCTCTCTGTTTCTACAGTTTGATTGATGGTTCAATGATCAGATTGGTTTTGAGTTTAGATCTGTATGTCTCTATCTATTTTGAGTTTAGATCTGAATGTCTTTATCTAAGTTGAGTTTAGATTTGTATTTGATTTTGATCTGTATTACAGTCTTACTCTTTAGATCTCTTAGATCTGCACGAGTAGTAGAGAATGTTGTCTATACTCTAGATCTAGTTGTTTTACTCATTAAATTTTAAAAGATATTACTGTTATGCTTTACTACACAAATTCCAACATTCATCACCAACAATTAGCATTTTCGACAATAGTTTAACAACACACTAATGGTCCACCAAGTTTTCAGGACGTGGGGATGTAGGGGTGAGGAAATGCATTTGGGGGATGGGTGGAAGCACCGTCCAAATTCTAGTGAACGTCATAGGAGATGTTGAGGTCTCTGAGATAGGAAACCTTGCTTGAAATGCTAAAACATTAAAATTAAAATATATGAAAACTAATACATAAATCATTGAAATCTTATGCATAACAATGTGCCAATAACATACATCATTACAAATAACATAATATATCATAAATGATTCATGGAATTATGTAACAACATAATAATCATGATTCATAAATGATTTATCACCATTTCATTTCTCACTATATTTAGAAAGTTCAGAAATATAGATCTAAGTCTTAAGATAATTGATCTTAGAACAAGTCAAATGACAAATGAGCATCACTACTGAAGGTAATGCTCCACTAGTCTCTACATCTAGCCAATGCATTGAGGAATAAGGACCAATCATATTATTGTTTCTATCTGAATCAGAATCATTTGCATTTTCCAGAATATTCAATGGCACACCAACCAACCTGAGTTGTTTACCTCCTTATCTACTTGTGCATTAGGTTTACATTCATATTATTTTTTAGTTTGCTTTTATGTCTTTTTTTCCTTTAAAGATGAACTTTAGTCAAAGTGGAGTATGGTAGTGTCTCATCTTTTGAGGGGGACATTACCTACTGTGTCCCCTTGAGTCCCCCCCAAAAGGGATGTGGTGAAACATTGTCCTTGGAGTACCCATGTCCCCTACCCTTGGGAATGCATCTCATGTAACACCGATTTTGACATATTAGCTTTAGACGAGAGGAAGACCATGAACGTGGTTGGATGGTTGATTTTTCATGGAGCAAATGGTGTACATTTGCAAAGCCTTGCCACTCATATTCTCTCACAAGTGGCAAGTTGTTAATTGATAAAACAGAATTGGTGCACCTGTGGTGCAAGATTGTTAGTTACGTTTATCATTCTTGTTTTTGTGATGATTTTATTGAAATTTGCAGGATAATGAATCTATATTTTGAATTTCTTTTTTTTGTTGTATTTTTTAAATACTACATTTCCATGTTTCCAAAATTGGTGGGGGGGTCATGTTTCCCAGAATCCTTGTTCCCACGTTTCATGCAACATACACATAAACATTGAGGCTCTAACTGTTTTCTAGAGTCCAAATCTTAACAAACATTAATCTAATAAGCATAGTTACCAAGTTTGAATTCAAATATGTATTCGAATTCGGTACGATCTGCAAATAATTCAGACGAAGAAATTTCATTTTGATAAAATTTCGTGAGTATACTAAGACAAAAACATAAAAATGTAATAGTATCGGTGTTTTAATATGTAATAACATATATTTATTAATTAAAAGGTAGCATGTTGGAATTTCAGATATTGGCACGACCTATGTAGGCTAGAGTGTTAAATTAATTAAATAGAAGTACCAAGGACAAGTGTTTTTCATCACCTAGGCGCCTAGGGGTGAGAAAGTGTCCAAAAGAGGTTTCTAGAAATTAATTTTGTGAGAGATAAAATTAAATGTGACTTTTGGAATTTTGTGAGGGAAAATGAAAAGTCATGACTCTTTAGTTTCCTCCACCAAGTCTACTTAGAGACTAAGGCGTCCTCATTCATTCATTCCTAGAGTTTGAGAGAGCAAGAGCTTGAGAGTGGCGCTGGGAGAGAGACCACATGAGCAGATTGTGGCACGAATTCCAAGGCAATTTCTGAGCACAGAAATCGAGGCAAAGTACATCAACAGTAGTGAGATCGTATTGTACAGATTTCTGAGCACAAAAATCAAGGCAAAGTACAACAACAATAGTGAGACTGTATTGTACGGATTTCTGGGCACATAAATTGAGGAGCAGTTTTGGCACTATTATCTATGCTGAGTTTATGCACGGAAAACGAGATAAGTGTGTATTAATTACTGAAGATGACCTCTGTAAATATCTCTCATTTCTCTGAATAATAAAAGCCCCCCCTCTCTCACTGGTTTTCCCTTTTTTGGGTTTTTCCAGGGTCTGAATTTGTAGACCAAATCTTTGTGTTGAATTTTCTTTGTGTGTGATTTATTTCTGATTAAAGTGCTGTAGCAGACTTCTTGTGTTTCAGTTCTGAGCATTGAATTTCATGCTTACTAAATTGCAGCAGTAAATGTGCAATGTGGGTTGGGCATTTAACTATGTGTCTCACTGAGACTTGAAACCAGGTTGGGGTCTGAAAACTTTACATGGTATCAGAGCTGGTTAGAGAAGAAGAACATAAATATTTCAGCCATTGAAGTTAGAGATTTTTCTGAGAAGAGGAGGTATTTCACCTGGCAGATTTTTTTGGACTTGAATTTCAGTTGAGAGGGTCATGGACACCGGTTTGAGGGTTGAGGACAGATTGGATGGGGCTGTTAATTTCAGCCCATGGAAGGAGAGAATCACACTGATACTGCAGGAAAATGAGTTGTGGGATATTGTGGAGAACACACAAACGAGTCCTGTGACTGTGCCTACAGATGCTACTCTTTTGGCAACCTACACCAAGAAGACTATCAAGGCCAAAAGAATTATCCTTGATGTCATCAAGGACCATGTGATTCCACATGTGACCTGGAAATCCAATGCCTACGAGATGTGGGACTCCTTAACCAAGCTTTACCATAGTTCCAATGAAAATAGGAAGATGGTGTTGAGGGAGAAACTGAAGGGCATCAAGATGACCAAAGCTGAAAATGTCACCACATACCTTACTAAAATTACTCAAGTAAGGGATGAGCTTGGAGCTGTTGGGGAGGTTGTTGCTGACAGTGAACTTGTGAGGACTGCTTGGAATGGGGTGACCAAACAATGGACTGTCTTTGTTGAGGGCATTGTGGCAAGGGAGAATCTTCCCAAGTGGGATCGTCTTTGGGATGACTTCATCCAGGAGGAAACTCGGAGAGGATATGTGCTTGGTAGTTCATCCACTGGTAATGAGGAGGAGAATGTGGCTCTTGCAGCTAAAGGCAAGAGCAGGTCTAAGAAGGGTTCCAAGGGAGCGAACAAGCAGAAAGGTGAAGGGAAGAAAGACACGAGCAAAGTCAAGTGCTCTGCTTGCCATCGGTTTGGGCACTATGCTGGACAATGCCCTAACAAGAAGAAGAAACAGGTTGCAACTTTAGCGAAGGTGGAGGAGTTTACTCACAGGTTCGAGAAGGAGTATTCTTTGACTGCTTGCCTCTCATATAGAGCATCTTCCACTTGTATTTGGTACATTGACAGTGGTGCCTCCCGCCATATGACAAGAGTTCGTGAGTACTTTACTGAGTTTGCAGTGATTGGAGACTAGGAGGTGGTACTTGGAGATGATTTAGTGGTCAGAGCAGTTGGGTATGGGACTGTATCATTTCAGAGGGAGTCTTTACCTCCCATGTTGTTGAGAGATGTCCTATATGTTTCGGGACTGAAAAAGAACTTGGTGTCAGTTTCCACTATTGAGGATAGGGGGCATGAGGTATTGTTCCGTCATGGGCAGGTGCTCTTGTATCCTAAGGGATCTCCAGTCACTTCGGCCAAAGTGATCGGTATTCGACATGAGAAGTTGTACAAGCTCATGTTTCAGCCTTCGAGAGCATTGTTTCATGGCGCCAACACCAGTGACCTTTGTGAGTTATGGCATAGGAGGATGGCCCACTTGCATTATGGGGCATTGAGGATCTTGAGAGAGATTGTGTCTGGAGTGCCAGAGTTCAGTACAAAGCACCAGGAGGTGTGCAAGGGGTGTGCTCTTGGGAAGTACACCAAGATTGCTTTTCCAAGCAATGATAGTAGAGCAGCTGGTATTCTTGATCTGATTCATACTAGTGCGTGTGGTCCTATGTCTTCTGCATCTTTGACTGGGTTCTTGTATTATGTCTCTTTCATTGATGACTTCTCACGGAATTCTTGGATTTTCTTCATGAAGACCAAAGGACAGGTCTTCCAGCGGTTCCAAGAGTTCAAAGCTCTTGTGGAGAACCAGACAGGGAGGAAAATCAGAGTGTTGAGATCTGATAATGGGGGTGAGTATACCTCCAATGAGTTCAATGTGCCCGAGAGGGCATCATGAGAGAGTTGACAATTCCATACACCCCATAGTAGAATGGGGTGGCTGAGCGGAAGAACAGGGCTATTGTTGGGGCTGTGAGAGCCATGTTAGATGATCAAGGACTACCACTTTTTCTTTGGGCTGAGTCTTGCAACACTGCAGTTTATCTTCAGAATAGGAGTCCACACAGAGTCTTGGGGGATAAGATTTCTGAGGAGGCTTTCTCTGAGAAGAAGCCTAATTTTGGTTTTGGGTGCCTTACATATTCACATATCCCTTCTGAGAAGAGGACAAAGCTAGAACCCACGACAGAGAAGGGGACCTTTGTTGGGTATAGCGAGACTTCAAAGGCTTTCTGCATATACATCCCTTCCTTGAGGAAGACAGTTTTGAGAAGGGATGTGAGATTTGAGGAGGATGGAGCCTTTAGGAAGTCACGAGGGACTAAGAGGGGTGAGCAGTCATCACCTCAGATTCAGGTGAGTCCACAACAGACTTCAGTGACATAGAGTTCAGGTCCACCAGTTTCGGTGACGACTAGACCACAGGTTACAGGGCCACAAATGTCAGGATCACGGGTTACTGGTCCACTGGTTTCAAGATTGACTTCTCCAGATTCTACTTCAAGTTCACAGTCTTTAGGTGATGGGGTTGAGCAGGGAGGAAGTCCAAGTGGGTTCAAGACACTTTGAGGGAGGCACATGGTTCAATGGGGAATCCCAGGCAAACTGTGAGGGAGAGTAAACCTCCAGAGAGGTTTTGCAGCTATCTTGCGATGGTGAGCAACATCAGAGAGTCTGAGCCTTCCACCTTTGAGGAGGCAGTTGATCGAGAGGTTTGGAGAGATGCCATGATGTAAGAGTAGAATTCCATCATGAAGAATGATGTTTGGGAGGTGGTTCCTAGACCTGAGAGGAAGTCAGTGGTGACTTCCAAGTGGCTGTACAAAATCAAGTAGGATGCTGATGGCAACATTGAGAAGTACAAGGCTTGGTTCGTTGCTCGAGGGCTTCTCACAGGTAGAGGGAGTTGATTATGATGAGACCTTTGCTCTAGTAGCTAGATACACCTCGATCGGGGCAGTGATCTCCATTGCAGCAGAGATGGGTTGGAAAATCCATCAGATGGATGTGAAGACTGCATTTCTGAATGGTCTCATTCAGGAGGAGGTTTATATTGAGAAGCCACGTGGATTTGAGGTGCATGGGAGTGATTCTCATGTATGCAGACTGAAGAAGGCCTTGTATGGGCTGAAGCAAGCTCCTAGAGCTTGGTACTCCAGGCTAGACATATACTTGTAGCAGATGGGTTTCATGAAGAGTGAGGTGGATCCCATCCTGTACTTCATTGTGGTTGGAGGTGATCCTCTCATTCTTGTGCTATATGTGGATGATCGCTTTATTACAGGGGCTGAGAGACTCATAGCTGGTTGCAAGGAGAGCCTTTAGAATTTGAGATGAAAGACATTGGGCTGATGCACTACTTCTTGGGGTTGGGGGTTTGGCAGGAGGATGGACAGATCTTTTTGGGACAGGGTAGATATGCGGATGAGATTCTGGATGGAGGATTGTAGACCCATGTCCACACCTATGACAACCAACTGGAAGAAGCTACATTCTTCTGAGACAGAGTTGATTGATCCCACGTTGTATCGTCAGTTGATTGGTTTGCTGTTGTATCTGGTCAACACAAGACCAGATCTTTGTTTTGCTGTTAACTCTCTTAGTCAGTTTATGGTGGAGCCTCGGAGAGTACATTGGATTGCAGCAAAACATGTGCTTAGGTACCTTAAGGGTACGGTGGATTTTGGCCTGAACTATGAGAAAGGGGATGGAGTTCGGTTGATTGGCTATTCAGATTCAGATTGGGTAGGATGTGTCAGTGACGGGAAGAGTACCTCAGGTTGTTGCTTTGGATTGGGCTCAATAGTGGTGTCTTGGTTCAGTCGGAAGCAAAAGTCAGTGGCTTTGAGTTCTGCTCAGGTTGAGTACATGGCAGCCAGTCAGGCTAGTTGTGAGGCCATTTGGCTTCGCAAGTTGCTAGTTGGATTATTTGGTGTGGAGATGAGACCCATGATGATCTACTGTGACAATCATAGTTGCATTAAACTCTCTGAGAAACAAGTTTTCCATGATAGGTCTAAACACATTAAGATTAGATATCACTTCATCCGGGACCATGTTTAGAGAGGAGCAATTGAGCTACAATATGTTTCCATCGATGAGCAGATGGCGGACATCCTCATAAAATCTTTGGGGAAAGGAACGTTTGTGCCTTTCAGAGAGAAGCTTGGGTGGTGAGGAACACTTTCCTCGGTAACAAGGGGTGTTAAATTAATTAAATAAAAGTACCAAGGACAAGTGTTTCTCATCACCTAGGCACCTAGGGGTGAGAAAGTGTCCAAAAGAGGTCTCTAGAAATTAATTTTATGAGAGATAAAATTAAATATGACTTTTGGAATTTTGTGAGGGAAAATGAAAAGTCATGACTCTTAAGTTTCCTCCACCAAGTCTACTTAGAGACTAAGGCACCCTCATTCATTCATTCCGAGAGTTTGAGAGAGCAAGAGCTTGAGAGAGTCGAGCTGGGAGAGAGACCACATGAGCATATCGTGGCACGAATTCCAAGGTAGTTTTTGAGCACAAAAATCAAGGTAGAGTACAACAACAGTGAGATCGTTTTGTACGGATTTCTGAGCACATAAATCGAGGCAAAGTACAACAACAACAACAATGACCGTATTGTACGAATTTCTGGGCATAAAAATCGAGGAGCAGTTTTGGCACTATTGTCTATGCTAAGTTTATGCACGGAAAACGAGATAAGTGTGTATATTAATTACTGAAGATGACTGCTGTAAATATCTCTCATTTCTCTGAATAATAAAAGCCTCCCCTCTCTCATTGGTTTTCCCCTTTGTGAGTTTTCCAGGGTCTGAATTTGTAGACGAAATCTTTGTGTTGAATTTTTTGTGTGATTTATTTCTGGTTAAATTGCTGTAGCAGACTTCTTGTGTTTCAGTTGTGGGCATTTAATTTCATGCTTACTAATTTGTAGCAGTAAATGTGCAATGTGGGTTGGGCCTTTAACTATGTGTCTCAGTGAGACTTGAAATCGGGTTGGGGTCTGAAAACTTTACATCGAGGCCCATGATTAGAAGGTAGAGAGGCTAGATCATTTGAACTGGAAATGGACTATGGTTAAAAAATATCGATGAAGAATGATTTGACCACAATGCAAGCGACCAAAGCCCTAGGTGTTTATTACATCCATTTTCATTTTTTCTTCATGATTTAATTGGAAGTCTTCAATTGACAATAAGGAAAATCTTGTGTTTTGGAACAAAAGGCGGGCTTTTATGGCTAGCAGAAACAAGTCTTTGAAATGCAGAGGCTACAGTAATGGCCACCCTTGCCCTTGTTTATTATAGTCATTTTGACTTTTCATCATTTAATTGGAAGTCTTCAATCGACGATAAGGAGAATCTTGTGTTTTGGAATGAAAGGAGGACTTTTTTGGCAAGTAGAAATAGTTCTTTGAAATGCAGAGGTTACAGTAATGGCTGCCTTCACTTGCCCTTGGTTGTGCAGAGGCTTCCTCTTGTCATCTATTGCCAAGACTGTGACAAAACCCTATCACATCAAGAACTCCATAGGTTGAATTTGGGGTTTCGAAATTGGATGGCAGCAAACTAAATCAACTCGAATAATTTGTCAGAATATCTAAATTTTTGAATTTCCGTACTAATTGGCTTGATTCAATGGAATTATACTTAGTCAAGTCACGACTCATTGGGATTATCATCACATGTTGAATCAATTGTGAATAAACTCCAATTGTAGGCCACTCCTTATTTTACATCAACTTTCGATGGTCCAAATGCAAGTTTTGGGAAGTGAAATGATGTAAGAAATGTGAATGGGGCTTTTAGGAAGGTTGGTTTCAGGTTTAGGCAGGTTAGAACATTTTATATTATTTTCAATTTTCTTTTTGAGTTTTTGGCTTGGGCCTTGTTGGAAGGCTCACATGACATGGAAAAAAATTGGTTGACCTGGATACTTGGTCGATAAGGCGTTTAGCTTTGTCTCAACCAAGTCAAACCAACTATTAATAGCCCACTCGGCTTGTTTCCAAGTCGAATAGAGTTAGACTCATTTGATTCTAATTGACTTGGTCGATTTTGACTAGATATGTACACTAATGACATACACATGTGCACTAATTACTTCATGCCCATAATTACATGATGAATTTAATGCCTAAAATGAGTCACCCACTATGTTTTATCCTGTTGTGTTCTGACCATCACGTTGATCTCATCCCATAGGAAGAACATGTCATAGTTGTGGTCCTACCTATTTGGTTGTTGGTCACTCACAAAGAATCATGCACCTTTTTCTTACATTGACATGGATTAGTTTATTCTTATGTTTGGTTAACTTGTTTGATGATAATTGTGATTGAAGTTTTGGCTATCACTTCATGCGAGTTTATAGATGATCGATAAATGGTAGGCCTATGGCAGGCTTGTCTTATCAACATGAAACTTTTGCTGAAATAAAATTTATTTGATTGTCTTTGTTCTCTACATTCACCAAGTGGGAGGAAGGAGTTCTATTTCTTTGTTGGGTTCAAGACTTGGTTGTCTTCCTTATGGTGAGAGGGCCAAAAAATTAAATAGGGCTTTGCTTTAATTACCGGCCCAAAACAAAATTGTTGATAGCAACAATTTGAGCCCAACAGAACCTCAATAATTAATCTGGTTATGCAAACTCAAATGAGCACTTTGGTCTTTTCAAATGTGTAGTCACAGCCTTCATAAGAACATTCCTTTGTATACACATGCATATTCCAACAATGATAACTTTGCTACGTTGGATCTTTTTCTTCTCTGCATAGATAGCGCATGTACTTGGGGGAAATGCACAACATTAAGGGGTATCGCTATAGGTGAGATTCTTAATATTTAAGAGAGAATACAATGCAATAAAAGATACTGTAGTTGGCAGTCAAATGCCCAACGCTTTGGTTGATATGGTTTACCTATTAATCAAAGTTGATTTCACTGTAAAGTTGCCCAATGACCCAAACAAATCAATTTTAAGCTATAGCTATTCATCAAAACATAGGATACAAGAGACTAGGTTGTAGCATACCTTTTATCTCATTGCATTTTGGTGCAATTGGTTGTATCAAAGATCCCACACAACAGTCAAGCAAGGAAACCATCCCATTAAGTGGACTAAGGGAAGATTCAAGCTGTGTGAGTCAAGTGCACTGGCATCAATGTAGGACATGCATCATACAATGGAATGCAACATATATATCTAAGTTTATATGCCCAAGGCTATTGACAAATCACGAGTGTAGGGGTTGACAATGCTCACATGATTGGGCCAACCAAAACACATACACAATAATTAGAGTCCTTTAATACCAACATTTTAATTGATGGGGTCGTTGTGGTGAATGCGTACACTCACAGGCTTCTAGGAAAATGGGTTTGAAATGAACAAGGATTGGCCAACGTACAAATCTTAGGAAAATGCTGGATGTGTAGGGTGCTAACCCAAACAATCCCTATTGCTGGGGATTTAAAACTAAGAGCCCAACCTCAAAGCCATCTCTTATTGCTCATGAATTCATAGTAGAAACACAAATGGAATAGATACCAAGGGAAATCGATTTGCTGTAGGTGTTGGTTCTTAGAGTGTAATGTCCCTTTCTCGATGATGACTCTAGCAGGGAGAGACTTAATAGTCTATATGTTCCCATAGACTATAGTCGAGAGGAAAAAAGGGAATAACACCTTTATTTGATGTCATTTAACCAAAAGTCTAAAGAGAAAGTGACATTAGATAGTAAAAAGAGAAAAAGGTGTTTCAAGTTGTAGAAATTATCTGAGGTCCTATGAGGCTGCCATCTAAGGTCCGTCCTTGACCTTAGTATGGCTCTAAGTTTCAACTGTATGGCCGTCTTCTTTTGTTGTTTTAGGACATCAAACAATCATCCCACTTTCTGCTCAATGTTTTATAGGTTAAGTGCTCTGTTAAGGTGCCCTTGCAAGTGTTTTCTTATCTCAATGTTAGCACATGCAATATAACTTAAAACACATAACACT
>JZKD02S1674980.1:441483-462401 GCA_000966675.3 Picea glauca
GAAGAATATTCTAATTATTATTGAGTTATTTTTAAATAGATCAAATCCCCTTTTGTGGATTGATCACGTCGGGTCTTGTATACGACCAAATCCCCTTTTGTGGATTGGTCAAACCATGTTTATATGGTGGTAATTGAGAAGTTGACCCCTAGGGATAATTAAAGTGGTTTTAACCACTAGTTGGAGAAGTCAGCCCAAGTTGATGAAGAGACACAACCCCAGCACCTCCCAGCTAGTATAAATAAGAGAGGAAGGTGCCTCATTCACTCACTCACTTAGTCACTCATCTAGTGCACATCTTTTGGAGGTAGTTGCAGTTGGAAGGAGGAGGAGAGAGGCGCATGCGCAGTGTTGGTTTATCTCTAGTGTTTTGGTCTTTATCTTGGCATTGTATTGGCAATCTATATTAAGGAAATTTTTACTGGGTTTTCTCCCCCATGGGGGTTTCCCAGGATAAAATGCTGTGTACCTTGTGATTGTGTTTCTCTGAGTGATTCTATTTGTGCTATTATTTGGAAAAACATTAAAAACTTGACATGGTATCAGAGCTAAATTGAAGATAGCACCTTTCATTGGGTAATAAAAAAATGTCACTGTTGTCGTACAAGACAATTAGTGCTTTTTATTGGAAGGGAATTTCTGCCTAAAAACCATCTAGGGAAGTGCGCCCTAGCCTAGCGAACTCATTGGTAGCTTGACACACCTTTTCAGTGGACAAAGCCTCTGGAAAGTCGAACCCTAGTTTTGACTGGTACCAAAAAACCATAAAACCAGGAAACCAGAACCAGTACCAGAAGTACTAGTCCAGATTTCCGCAGGTCAAGTTTCAAGGGGTAAAACTTGGAATCTTTTAAATCTGACAGCTCCAGCCTACTCGCCTCAGCCAAGCGCATCTCTTGGTAAGGTCAGATTTAGTTTTTGAGCACTTTCATTTTTTGATCATTTTCTCTGCTCCAGGTCAAGATGTCTGCAAGCACTAAGCTTGCTGACGAGTTAGAAGGTGTGGAAAACTTCCGTGCTTGGAAGTACAGAATTGGACTCATTCTTGAAGAGAATGACCTAGCAAAATTCATAAAAGAAAATGTACCAGAACTCGAGGAAGAAGCAACCAAAGCAAAGTACAAGAAGAATATGGTTAGGGCCAAAAGGATCATTACAGATTCCATTAAAGATCACTTGATCTCTCAAGTGTCTTCTAAGAATACTCCAAAGGAGATGTTTGATGCCCTAACCAGAATGTATGAAGGAAAGAACATCAATCGGAAGATGAACTTGAGAACCCAACTCAAGAGTACAAAGATGCAGAAAGGAGAAACAGTTCATGACTGTTTCTCTAGGGTTTCTCAATTCAAGGAATAGTTAGAAGGAATTGGAGACAACCTAAATGAAGATGAACTCATAATGACAGCTCTTAATGGTCTCACAAGACCTTGGGATGCCTTCATCCAAAATATCTGCTTAAGAAAAGAAAAACTCCATTTTGATAGCTTGTGGGAAGAATGTGTTCAAGAGGAAGCAAGGGTAGCCAACCGAGAAACAGTGTTATGAAGGGATGAAGACCAAGCCCTAGGAAAGAAAAGGTCTCATTTCCAAAAGGAGACCCATCTTCATAAGGAATCTCTCTCCCCAAAGAGATTCACACACTTCCATAAAGAATCTCACCCTCCAAGGAGATTCTAGAAATATCAGAAGGGACAAAGAAGAGAAAAAGATTTATCCTCTTATCAATGTTATCATTGTGATAAGATGGGACACATTGCTAAGAATTGTTTTGCCAGAAGGGAAGAATACAAGAAGAGAAATAACAAAAGACATCATGCCCATGCAGTTGAAGATGATGAGCCACCCACAAAGATGATTAAAGAAAAGATTGAAGACTATGTTTTATTCTCCGCCCTCTCAGGATCTGTGATACCTGGAGAGGATACTTGGCTCATAGATAGTGGTGCTTCTAAGCACATGACAGGTCAAAGAGACATTCTCTCTAGCCTTACAGAAAAGGACTTTCCCCATAAAGTCTGACTTGGAGAGGACTATCTGTACCCTATCAAAGGAATGGGAGAATCCACTTACAAACTGGATTCAGGAACTCCAATGAAGATGAAGGATGTACTTTATGTACCAGGTTTGACAAAGAACTTACTTTCTATCTCAGCTCTAGTTAAGAAAGGTTTCAGGGTTGCATTCATAGATGGTGAAGTTCTCATGTGGCCTAAAGGAAAAACCATAGAAGATGCAATTGTTATTGGAACAAAAGAAGGTGGCCTGTATAAGTTAAAAGGTCACTCAGCCTTGAGTCAGTCCACCGAGAGTCCATGTGAACTTTGGCATAGAAGACTAGCTCACATCAACTACAAAGCCTTACCATATGTAAGCAAGGTCGTTACAGGTCTACTAGAATTCAAGGTTGACCATGAAGGTGTATGCAAGGGATGTGTACAAGGAAAGAACATAAAGAATCCTTTCCTAAAGAGCGATAGTAAAGTAGAAGGAATCTTGGAGCTCTTCCACTCAGATGTATGTGGCCTAATGCCATCAACCTGTTTAAGTGGGTATGTATACTATGTATCATTTATTGATGATTATTCTTGCAAGACTTGGGGTTTATTTGTTGAAATCAAAAGATGAAGTACTTAGAAAGTTCAAGGAATTCAAAGCCTTGGTAGAAAATCTTTCCGAAAGAAAAATCAAGATACTCAGGTAAGATAATGTAGGAGAATACACCTCAAAAGAATTTGGAAGCTTTTGCAGAGATGCCGGGATTAAGAGGGAGCTCACCACTCCCTATAATCCTCAACAAAATGGTGTAGCAGAAAGAAAGAATAGAACAATAATGGAAGCAGTGAAGACCATGATCCACGAACAAGATCTTCTAATGCACTTATGGGCTGAAGCAACAAGAACAACAGTCTATGTTCAAACCAGATTATCCCATAGTGCACTTGGATTCAAAACCCTCAAAGAAATGTTCTCTGGAAAGAAGCCAGAAGCAAGCCATCTCAAGATATTTGGCTATCCAGTCTTTGTACACATTCCATAAGAAAGGAGAACTAAGCTGGATCCCTCAGAAAAGAAGGGAATATTTGTTGGATACTATGAGGTCTCTAAGGCCTTCAAAATTTATATACCAGGTTACCATCATATTGAGATCAACAGAGATGTAACCTTTGATGAAGATGCAACACTCAAGAGATCAAGAAAGTGCCAGATTGAAGAAGTATATGAAGAAGAACCTGTAGCTCCCAGAGTTGCAGAAACTGTGAAGGAAGTTGCAGTTAACCCTGATGATGAGATTTCAGAAGATCATGATATGATAGAATCTCAAGAACCTCCGTAGATGATGATCTCTCACAAGAGAAAGCCAGCTTGGGCAAGGGAACTTATTCAATATGGAGAGAAGTATGGTGCCCTAGAAGGAACCATGAGACAAAGCAAGAAACCTAACCCATTCTCTAGTTATATGGCCTTGATGTGTGATCTCATAGAGAAGGAGCCCACTTGCTTTGAAAAAGCCATTCAGAAGAAAGAATGGGTGGATACCATGATGAAAGAATACCAGTCCATTATAAAGAGTGATGTATGGGAAATAGTTTCCAGACCAAAGAACAAAGATGTGGTATCTTCCAAATGGTTATACAAGATAAAACATGTTGTAGACAAAAGTATTGAAAAATATAAAGCAAGATTTGTAGCTCGTGGCTTTTTTCAAAAGGAAGGCATCAATTATGAAGAGACTTTTGCTCATGTAGCAAGATACACTTCTATCGGAACAATCATAGCTCTTGCAACCAAGATGAAGTGGAAGTTACACTAGATGGATGTGAAAACAACCTTCTTGAATGGTGTTATTGAAGAAGAAGTGTATATAGAACAACCACAAGGGTTTGAAGTTAAAGATAGAAAGACTCATGTCTGCAGATTGAAGAAAGCTCTGTACGGATTGAAGCAAGCTCTAAGAGCTTGGTATGGCAGAATTGATAGTTTCCTAACGAGCTTGGGCTTTACCAAGAGTAAAGTTGATTCTAAACTTTACTTCAAGGTTATGCATGATGAACCAGTTATATTGCTGTTGTATGTAGATGACTTATTCTTAACTGGAGAAGAAAAGCTCATCACAGATTGTAAGAAGAAGCTCTCTGTAGAGTTTGAGATGAAAGACCTAGGTTTGATGCATTATTTCTTAGGTCTTGAAGCTTGGCAGAGCCCAGAGAAGACCTTCCTTAACCAAGGGAAGTATGCAGTTGAAATACTAAAGAGATTTGACATGTTGGAATGTAAATCCATGAACACACCCATGGAAACAAAGTTGAAGCTCCTGGTAGATACTTCGTCAGAATTGGTTGATGCTACTCTATACAGACAGATTATTGGTTCGTTGATGTATCTGACTAATACCAGGTCAGATATATGTTTTGCTTTAAACACCTTGAGTCAATATCTGGTAGAGCCCAAACGTGTTCACCTTGTAGCTGCAAAACATGTCATTAGATACGTTAAGGGCACGTTGGAATATGGTCCCTGTTATACTGGAGATCACGACTTCAGACTGTATGGATATACTGATTCAGATTGGGGTGGAAGTGTTTCTGATAGAAAGAGCACTTCAGGATGTTGTTTCAGTCTGGGGTCAGCCACGACTTCATCGCAGAGTAGGAAGGAATCCATTATTGCTCTCAGCACGGTAGAAGTAGAATACATTGCAGCATGTTTCGCTAGTTGTGAATCCATATGGCTTCGGAAGTTGTTGACAGGTCTATTCGATCTGGAGATGGAAGCCACCGTGATTCTATGTGATAGCCAGAGTTGCATAAAGATGATGGAGAACCCTGCGTTCCATGATAAATCGAAGCACATAGAAATCCGGTATCACTACATTCGTGATATGGTGCAGAGGGGAGCTATAAAGCTCCAATATGTTGGCACAAATGAGCAGGTTGCAGATGTGTCGACCAAGCCTCTGTCTCGTGTGAAGTTTGAGCACTTTCGAGACAAGCTTGGTGTTGTCTGAAAGGACCTCCCTCGAAAGCAGGAGTGATGTTGATGATACAATTGTATCCTGACCAACAACGGGTAGCTCTGTTAGGATTTTATATCCTAGGGGACTGATCATCCCTGGGCAAATCCTGAAGGTCCGGTAAGGATGGTTTGTCAGAGTACCTGTGCATGTATATGCTAGCTGTGGTCGGTAGTGGTAGCTCCATTAGGATTTTATATCTTAGGGAATCTTATGATTCCTGGGCAGATCCCGAAGGTCCGGTAAGGATGGTTTGTTAGAGTACCACATGGTAGCTCCGTTCGGATTTTATATCCTAGGGAATCTTATGATTCCTGGGCAGATCCCGAAGGTCCGATTAGAATGGTCTATCAGAGTACCACAAAATGTTGTTGTTGCACCTGCCTCATTTTGTTGCCATATGATGATGATGTTGTTATCTCAGCCTCGTGCTGATGATGCTGTTGATGGTGTTATCTCGGCCTTGTGCTGATGATGTTGTTGATGATGTTGTATCAGCCTCATGCTGATGATGCTGTTGATGATGTTGTATCAGCCTTGTGCTGTTGATGATGCTATATCAACCTCGTGCTGTTGATGATGATGTTGTACTAACCTCATGCTGTTGATGATGGTGTTGATGTTGTATTAGTGTTATACTAATTGATGTTGATGCAAATGATGATGATGCTCCAGCTCCATGCTGTGAATGATGATGTTGTCGATGATGAGAAAAACTTCCGATGATTTATAGATGTGCTAGTCAGTGTTCCAGATGCTGATGATGTTGCTACCCTCTCTCTCTCTCCTGATGATGTTGTATTGGGTTATGACAGTAGAATACCCTTTTGTTAAGGGGGAGTGTTGAAATATTGTAACTGTGAAGAATATTCTAATTATTATTGAGTTATTTTTATATAGATTAATCCCCTTTTGAGGACTGATCATGTTGGGTCTTGTATATGACCAAATCTCCTTTTGTGGATTGGTCAAACCATGTTTATATGGTGGTAATTGAGAAGTCGGCCCCTAGGGCTAATTAAAGTGGTTTTAACCACTAGTTGGAGAAGTCGACCCTACTTGATGAAGAGACACAACCCTAGTGCCTCCCAGCTAGTATAAATAAGAGAGGAAGGCACCTCATTCACTCACTCACTGAGTCACTCATCTAGTGCKCATGTTTTGGAGGTAGCTATAGTTGGAAGGAGGAGAGAGAGGCGCATGATCAGTGTTGGTTTATCTCTAGTGTTTTGGTCTTTATCTTGGCATTGCATTGGCAATCTATATTAAGRAAGTTTTTGTTGGGTTTTCTYCCCCATGAGGGTTTCCCAGGATAAAATGCTGTGTACCTTGTGATTGTGTTTCTCTCAATGATCCTATTTGTGCTATTATTTTGAAAAGCATTAAAAACTTAACAGTTATTGCATGCCAAACCATGTGGGCCTTGTTGAATGCACGATATTGCAGATAATGTAAATAGCTTGTATAGGTTCCTTGTATAGCTTGTATAGATTGGGATGTAATGGACATCACAAGACATAAACTTGGTTTTGGAGTTTTGGTTATGTTTCTTAGGCACCATGTTGTGATGTCACCATGGTAGTAAAAGTACGTGTAAAATGAATATGAAATATGTCCACAATTGTTGCAGGGAGCACAAGGGGTTGATGCAAATGGGGTAGTTAATGGGGAAAGATTCCTTTGCTATGTGTTAATTTAAGAAGTCCCTAGCTTTTGAGCATGTGTCATTAAGGAACTCATTGCCACCTTTACCTTATGTGTCCAAATAGTAATTCTATGGACATGTTGTTTCTTTTCATCAGAAATAACTTCTCGGGAAACTCTTGGGAGCTTCCTCCTGTTTCGAGGATGATACCTAGAAGAAGAAGAAATTATTTTAACGTCCACGAGCCTAACAATAGCCTATGGGACAAACCACCTCACACACTAATTTCTGCATTCCAGCCCTTTTCCTGTTCAACTCGATGATGAGCTCCCCCAATTTCTCCACTGTCCCCTCACTGAATAAATTATTACAAGAGCTAGCTGTTAAGATACTTACATAGCTGTCCCTATTGTCTTTGAAGGATTCACACTCTAAAATGAAATGTTTTTCTGTTTCCACTTTTCTAGAGGTGCAAAACATACACACCCTTTCTTCCCAAGCTTCCTTTGGTCTTTTCCAACGCCTGGTTTCACAACGGAGTTGATGGGAATTGGTTCTTAATTGAGGAATAAACATTTTGGCTCTCCAAGATATATTGGCCCCTATGTACGCTTTTTAATGATGATTGTAAGTGGGGTTA
This sequence comes from Picea glauca, assembly GCA_000966675.3. Taxonomy (NCBI): domain Eukaryota; kingdom Viridiplantae; phylum Streptophyta; class Pinopsida; order Pinales; family Pinaceae; genus Picea; species Picea glauca. The sequence goes on from JZKD02S1674980.1 coordinate 448,783, forward strand.
AACTCTTCAATATAATACTCTTTCTTTCTCCCTAGCCCTTTATCCCAGTTCGCTTATGGAACCTATTGATAACAAAAGCCTTTATCTCTTTACTGTTCGTAGGGCACCTGTTCAAGTGAATATCCCATTTACTAAGCCATTTAATATTTTGCTGCATCCACGTCTTCTTTATTTTGCACAATATGTCATTGAAGACGACCTTAGGCCAACGACCTTCTTCCATTTGCTCAATTTTTTTTAGATATCTTATGAGACGCACCATAGCAATCGCTTCAATGGGAGTAGCCCCCATTTCACTCAGTATGATATCATAAGGGACCGAACTTTTAATTTTAAACGTGTTTGTAATCAAGCGTTTTTTAATCTTCTCAATTTGCTTCCACTGTAAGTCAGATGTATTGCTGGTCCACACTTCACAACCATAGAGAACCACCAGGATCACTAAAAGCCCAAAGAGAGTTTGCATAGTCTTCCAATCCCATAGCTCCACCTCTCTGCACCTATTTTGGAAAGCATAGAATGCTTTCCAACCTCTCGAAGTTCTTTTCTTTCTGCAACCTTCCTAACTTAGATTTTTGTTGAAGTCAATTTCGAGGTATTTGTAATGTACCACTTCTTCAAGAGTGCTGCCTTCAAAGTAGAACTTATGTTGATTATGTTTTCTTTTGCTAGAGAAAACTACCACTTTCGTCTTGCTAGTATTGACTTGCATCCCCACTGTTCTACAAAAGTGCCCAAGGGAAATTAAGTGTTCTTGCAACCCAATAGCAGATTTAGCAATCAAAATAAGGTCATCTGCATACAAAATAAGCCTTATCACAAACTCGCCCAAAAGAGCACCATCACCATCCTGTAAGTTTAACCATTCTTCAAGTTTGTCTATATATAAACCAAAAAGGGTAGGGGACAATGGGCACCCTTGCTTGACCTCGATATCACCTCGGAGATATCAGTTGATGTTCTGATTTTGACTTTAACCTCCTCATATAGCCTATGGAAAGCCGCTCTAAGATGCATAGGAACCCCAAGTTCCTCCATTCTATGCCAAAGCTTTTATCTCTAGGGACCGTGTCAAAATCTTTTTGGAAATCGACAAAGCAACAAAAGAATTTCTCTTTTTTCTCCCACACTTTTTCAATGATGTTCCTTAGAGTTATACCGTGACCAATCGTTGAGTGTTTAGGTCTGAAACCTGCTTGCCCTTTAGCACACTTATCTCCTTCTTCCGCCCACTTGCTGATTCTATTTTCTAGCATACTTCTGATTAACTTTGCAAGCAAGGGGTTTATCATTATGGTCCTATAGTTGGAGGGATTGTTGACATCACCACTCTCGAAAAGCTATATTGCTAGGCTTGTTGTCCAATATGTAGGGAATCCCTGCGGAATGATGTTGTTGAAAATTTTCATAAGCAAGAGTTTTTGAACCCCACTTTAGATATTTTGCTTGGAGTTCAACTAAATCTTTTGCTTTTCCAACACCCAACTTTTTGATACCCACCTCAATCTCTTGCACGGTGAAGAGCTTAGTAGTAGTGTTGACCAAGGAGGGGGGTCAACATTAGGATCTTGTTCATAAAGCTGCTTTGCATAGTTGAACCATTGATAAGTTGTGATATTATTTTCATTTTGTTTCTTTCTCGTTTGAAGTTCTTTCCAAAATAACTTGAGGTTATTTTTCCCCAAGAAGATTAGTTCCTCTCTCCTTGAGATCATGAAATCAACTTTTTTCTTTCTTACAATTTGCTTGTAGGCTTTTATGTTTATTTCTTTCTGGCTTGACTCTTTCAAAGTTTTCTTTGCTGTTTTGCATTCCTCATCAAACCAAGCATTAACTGGAAAGCAATTTGTTTCAAATTTCATTTTTTTTCTCTTTTGCATTCTATAAGTGCGCTTTGAATTAAATTTGTTAGCTCATGACTATGGAGGCCCTGGGACAAAATTTTCTCCTTGTTAAACAATCTCTCTAGTGCTATCTTGAAGGTATTACAGTTTTTTTGAGTCAAAAGAATTCTGCCCTTTGAAGGAGGTTGCTGAATGCACTGATTTTTTATCCCACGCTGTTGCTGTTCAACCCAAGTGAAACTTAAATAGATTGGTCTATGATCAAATTTCAACTCCCATAGTTGTTCACCAATCAAAACTTCCTCCATTTTCTCACACAAGGTATGCGAGCAAATTGCGTAGTCCACTACACTTGCACCATTGTAGGTATTGCAGGTGAAATTACCAGAATTCGCCCATCTAGCCAACCCATTACAAATGACTAAGTCAAATGCCCAACATAGAGTAAGCAACTGCTCCCCCAAAAGGTTGCAACTTTTGTTGTCCTTTGAAACTCTTGTCCACTAATGATTTCTTTCTTCTGTAAGCCAAATGGGATTGCAATCTTCCTTACAACGAAGAATACTTGCTAGTTCACTTGCTGTCCTAACATTGAAATAACCCACTATAAGGACTTCACTTAGTTGAGAGTATGCTGCTATATCGTTTTTTAAGGCTGCAAAGGGGTCTTTGTGGTCAAGCCCCCTACTTTTGTAAGTTTTTGAAACTTGTGGGGCAAAATAACATGCTGCAATTCTGATGATGTTACCATTTTCTGATATTTTAAACCAAATGAATCGTTTATTTGAGTCTTCTCTTTCTAACTGAATGAGACGACCTTTTTTTTTCCTCACTAAGACCATGATACCCCCGTGTCCTTTACCATTCTCAGCTGCCTTGTTCCACACTGCCATCTTCACATACCCTTCAAACAGAGGTGTTGTGCACCCTTCATGCTCATGTGTTTCAAAGAGACAAATTATGTCTCTATCTTCTGCGATAGGTCCTAACCCAGGTCCCCGCCTCCAAGGATAACCTCTGCAGTTCCAACAAATTAGTCTTAAGGAAACCTGGGTATAAACGCAATAACAACTTTGCCTTTGAACGACCATGCCCTTTTGTCCTCATCCCTTGCTGCCCTAACCTTTGACATCTCTTCCTTTCCTTCCTCTTGCTATCTGATAGTTAAATCTTCATCTAGGAAAAAGTGAGAGCCCCTCAAGAGTTGCTTCTTGCTTAGGATAATTTGTTTGTCACATATGCTTGACATGATGACTTTTATGGGCCTAGCTCTCTCGTCACTAGGCTTACTCACCCTCCATGCTTGGCAAATTCGACCTTGCCAAAGCAGCTTGTCCTTCAAAAATTCACTTGCAATATTGAGAGTACATTCATTTTTTCCATACTCTCTCACACCTTTGATAATTATGTTTGTTGCTCTGACTTGTCTTTCTTTGATTTCTCTATCTTGCATGCCGTCTCCCTGACTGTTTGTTTCTTTTTCCATATTAGCAAAATTGCTAATAACTTGTGCCCAAGTTATGGAATTTTTTGTAAAATCTCTTTTCTCTTCATCCCTTGCTTTCACTCCCTGGGTGTTTGCTTGTTCAATTATTTTCCCTTCAGCTTTGGATGTTTTAGAGTTCATCACATCTCTAATTTCCACAACAAAATCTTTGTTGATTTGCTCGGCATCCTTCATGCCTTGCCATTTAGCCTTTGCTACTAAAAGGGCTTCTTGCAGCAATGTCACTTGATCTTTTAAAACTTTATTGCTTTCTGCTAAGCCTTGATTTTCTACTGTCAATAGATGGATTTTAAGGTCTCTCTCATGCTCTTTGACTTACAAGACCTCCAATCTCCTCTTGGCATTTAGTAACTCTTGCACATACAGGTTAGGTGACCAGGTGAGAGGTGTGGATGTGGGACTGTACAAGGTATAATCATTGTTGCCTTTAGTCCCGTTGTTGCTACACCCTTGCAAAAGAGGCTTGTTTGAAAGTTTATTACGGAGGGCCAATTTTTTCCTTGTCTGCTCCCATTTTAGACGAGCAACTGTATGCCTTAAAATACCTCGACACTATTTGGCATTGATCCAAACCCACTTCCCTTCTTTGCTTGAAGAGGCAATTTTCACTTCAACTAAATGGTTTGTTTCACCAGAAACAGGTATCTCTTGCCCATTTTTTATGTGTGCTGAATGTATTGCCATTGCCATAGAGGACAAGAGAAAAACACAAAATAAGGAACAGGACAATCCCTGTTTGGGAGACCACCTAAAACTCTCGCAGCTAAATGCCAAACCTCGCACTGTTCTTGTCGCAACTATTCCCTACTGTTCCCGTTGCAGTCACAAATTTCTCACTGTTCTCGCACTGTTCCCTTACTGTTCTCCTCTCCTGCTATCCCTGTTCCTGTCGTTCTTGTCGCTGTTGCTATCCCTGTTCCAGTCGCTAACCCTGTTTGCTATTAGACTCTGGTCCGTCTGACACGACTTTCAAGTTTTTTCAATCTCGGCTTTTTCTTCTTTATCTCATCTCGTCAACCGATGTGTAAAGACGATGACGCCGACTAAGTGTGCCCAACCTCGTGGGAATCAAACTGGGAACCTGCATAGCGTGTGGATTATTAGCAACATCCTGGCAACAGTAGCACCAATTACCTCCCCAACTGAGTGGTAACTAAGGAGATGATGTCTCGAGGCCCGCAGGTAGAAGACATGGAGTGTCGAGAGCCAGATGATTAGCTGAGCCTACATTGAGCAAAGATAACCCCTCCTCTCCACCACTCATCACCATTCATCGTTAGCAACATAGCAACGTTCGCCACACCAGCCTTTTCAGAAAGGGCAACAGGTCTTGATTCATGAGGTAACAAGTTTGGTCTCATGGTAAGTGTCACTTTAATAGTTGAAGCATTTGAGCATGTTTCAAAGGGTCTTTTCTTGATTATAGAATGTTTGCTTGTAAATTCTACCTTTTGCCTTATTTCACGTTGGTGGTTACCATGGTTTTCTAGTAAGTGGGTCACCCTCGGGGAAAGGGTTGCTACTGGGGGTCTCCTTGAAGGGTCATCGTACCAACCCCGTACATACTTACCACTTTTCACACCTCTTTCCTTTCGCTTCCTCATCTGTTGGGTTTTTGGGCTCACCGACCCCAAGCAGGGCTTGTACCTCATTTCGTGGGAAGAAGGGGCTAAAGGCCTAGAGGTATTGCAACTAACAAAAGTCAAAAGCCATAACTAATCCTTCTAGATGCTTGCCTGAAGGTCCTGAGAGCAATGAAACACTTCTCCATGAAAATGAAGGACCTTTAAAAGAAAAATGAATAAAAATGTCTCGCTTGATGGGGGAATTTATTGCGGTGTCTTTTAATTTCCAGTGTATATGGCACTGAATGTATTTTAACTTCAAGTGGCATTGCGGTGCTCCTTTTCTTTCCTTGCACATAGCACTGAATGTCCGGACCATAAAAAATGAAAGGCAAATAAAGGGCTTAGAAAAATGTTGCAATGTAAACGAAGGGATGTAGCACACCCTCCATAAAGGCACTCATAAATGAGACAATATGAGCCCTTGATATGTTAGGGACCCCATGTCCAAAGGTCCTACCCCCATCCACCTCATATTCACTACATGGCCTAAAGAGGGTCTTCTTGGGAAATACTCCTTGACTTGGGGATTGGCCTACTCAATGGGGCATCATGACAACCCCCCCATATCTAAATTTGGCAAAGTTTATAAGGTCTTTGAGCATTTGTTTAGTTTGAAAAGGGAGGATTTAATGCACATGTTTGGGTGGTTCTTTTATTAAATGTGGCTTACTTGGCGTGATACATGTGACTTGTGGATCCTTGGAGGGCGTACTTGTTTGTCTTTGCAGGACCTTGCCCGATGAAAGTTATTCATGGGGGAACTAAGCCACTTGGACCTCCATAGGGGCTTGAAAGCCCATTGGTTTGATCTAGTGCCCTACGCATTGGAGGCTTTGGAAGATGAATGTTGCACATGGGAAGGTGACTTTGGCCCTTGAACGATGCTTGGAACCATGAAGGAAGGATGGCGCCACCCTTCTATGCCCAAACGCCCCCCTTGGGAGGCATGACGTCACATTAATAATGGAACGCTCGGCATGTTTGGCACATTTGGTGATGTTGTGGGCTTGAAGCCCCAATCTATTGCTTGATTTGGGGAAGCCCATAAAATTCGTCTCCATTTGGTGATGTGCCACTTTGGAGAGGAATTTTATGGGCTAATGTCCCATCATTTGATTATTTTTGGTCATTTTGTAGCCTATGTGGGAAAAACGGAAAAATGATTTGCTATTTAGCTTTGTAACTTATGTTTTAGCTTAAAATTATGGATTAAATTGTAAAGTGGACAAACTAGGGCTTGGGTTTACTCACATAAATATGAGGCAAGCCATTTGTCACAAATATAACTGATCACTTGGAAAATCTCTCTTGGACTGAAATTTCAGCCCTCTTGGGCAATTCACTCTCTTATTTCTTGGTCATTATGGATGCTACATTTGTCTATTGGTGGAATAAAGGTTAGTGATTTCTCTTGGTTGCTTCTTCTTGGAGAATCATTGGAATACCTTTGATAAGTAAGGGTTTTGGATGCTATTTCTTGGATTAGGTAAGGAATTTCTGCAATTTTGTGTTTTTCTTAATTTCAAGATCATATTATCAAACCCTAGGAGGAGTATAAGGGCATACACCCTCCATCAAGGAAATTTCTGCTATTGTCATTGAAAGGGCTTAAGGATTGCTACAAGAAGTAAGAGGGCTTACACCCTTGTAGCAAAACCTTCCTAGGGTTTATCTTCTCTAGGGAGTAAGAGGATTTACACCCATAGAAGATCATTAGACCTTATTTTAACTTGGTTGTGATCAAACAAGAGACTCCGTTAACCCAATAGATAAGGCACTAATTGCATTGGAGATTGAATATTGTTGCATTGGTAAACGTGAAATTTAAGAGATTGAATTGTTCAAGGTTGGATTTAAATTCTATATGCTATTGGCTCTCTTGCCCTCCAAGGGCGTCTTGATTGGCTAAGTGATTGTGTTGCTGTAACAAACATTAAGCTACAGCCATTAGGGCTGCAACAAACTCACTCTTTCATACTCTTTTCCAACTTTTCTCCCGCCGAAAATTACTTGTAAGTTGTGATAATTGTTCTATTGGTAATAAACTATTGATTGGGTGGTTTACTTGCTAATTTCAATGGCTAGAACTTGTTGCTGTAGCAAAAGTTTGCTGCAGCCATTGGGCTGTCATAAATACTTGCTGATAACACTCATTAACAACCCTCATTTGTCATCAAAGTCTTGATCTAAACATTGGAACATTGTGTACTAGTTGCAAGCTTTATTTTCCAATATCATATATTTGATTTTGATGGTTTAATTTGCAGCTGTTATAAACCACTGCACTTGGAAACCACTAGTTTGTGTGAGTCTTTGGTAAGTTAGATGGTTTGGTGACGCGTTCTGATAGGAAATCTATTGCTAATAGAGTAGAGGGGTTGGGGATAAAAGAGTAATGTCTGCATCTAAGTCAAGGATTACCATTCTAGGACTCTTAGAGGGTAATTCAGTGGCTTGGACTCTTCTTAACTGAATTGTTGCACTTGTTGGGATGGATTCCTCAAGGAGTGAATGCATAGAAGGGGAAGGCTTGAGCTTGTGTTGTGAATGGTTGAGAGGAGGAGATTCATGTGTTGATTGCATGCTGGTTGAGGTGCATGGAAGATTCCGAGTTAGAAATCATGGTAGATGACTTGATTTGGTCACTGGTGGAGTCATGGGCACTGTGTGATAGGTTGAGTGAGAGACAGAGCCCATCAGTGATACTTCACCTTGGTGGCCTCATAGCCTGCCTTAAGGGTGGCATCCATAATGTGTACCCATGGGTTGGAGGTGAATTGCTCCTACGCAACTAGTTTCTTGGACAATATTTTGGGAAAAGCAGTTGTTTAAAGCTTGAATTGTCTTTGAAGATGAATTGTGTGCTTGAAATGGTATTTGAATCATTATGAGAATAAATGTGGACATGAACTATAATGTAATCCATGGTTAAATGAGGAATTTATAATTAATTGATGTAGAACTCATTAGCAGTTATGCATGCTATGTAAATGCTCAGTATATGGGTGAATCAATGCGATTTGCATGTGTCTAAATTTGAATTCTATTCAAGCATTTGTAAATCCAAATTTAGTTGTATTGGTATTTTTCTTTGGGTGCTTTTGGATGTCCATTGCCATTCCTTTTTGGAAGTTTGACAGGTTGATGAAGGTGCATTTGAGATATGATATACCATAGTTTGATAGGATCTGTTAGATGTGCCATTTACAGGAGCCAGAGATAGAGGTGCACCTAATCTTTAGGTGCCCCATATACTATGATATTAGAGGATGCTACCATTTCCTATATAGGAACTCAGGGGGTTCACTCTCTACTTTCTTTCGATACCATGACCAGAGATGCCTAGCCCTATTCATCAGGGAAATCTTCAGCCACAGATCTTAGTTTCTGCATACCCTGCCCCGCCCTGGGATGACCAAGACGATCACCTCATACTTTCATGCTGATCCATCAGATCAGAGCAACAAGCGACAAGATGAGTCCCAAAGTGCACTGGATAGTAGATTGGTGAGGCCTCATGTCTCTCCTTGGCCTCCTCCTCGGAGAGATAGATCGTTATCATCGTGACCGATTCGAAGGTGCCGAACGTTACATTTGTCCATACATCCTCAAAGAGCTAGAGGGGTTAGCTCCAAACGGATCCAAAGTAGGGCACCTCTTGTCTGCCAGACCACCTCCCAGTCTCATATAGGATCTCAAAGATCTATCTAGAGTTTCTTTTTTCCGGTTTGGGATGCTAGGAGTATCCCCCGCTCCTACATCCATACTAGGATGGGACAATCGGACCCTCCGATAGTCCCTGAGGACAACGACAATGAGCCAGTGCCTAGTTTGCCCCCCTTGCCATCGACCATCTGACCCAGGAGACCTTGACAACTGCATTGTCAGACTTCTCTCTCACTCTCTCTCTCTCTTGACAGACTTTTGAGTTGGGCATACTCACTTTTATTTTGGATCACTGAATGCTTTGTCATGGTTATATACTTTCGGTGTTGTCTAACTATTCTACGTTTTGGCTTTTTTCGCCGGAATCCGACGACATAAATCTGCACAAAATCACAATTTTTTGTTGTTTAAATTGCATTTCTAAATGCAGAAATGGATTCAGCGTGCTGAAAAACCCTTGGGGCACTTGGATTACACAAAATTAACCACTCAAATCAAGAGATCCAACAATTTATCGCTGGATTTTGGTCAAATATCCCTGGAAAAGGGCCCAAAACATAGAACAATTAGACTATGCGTATACTTTCTGAGGCTACACTACTTTAGGTTTCTTTTTTTATGTTATTTTCGGCATTATCTAGGAGTTGCGATTGCACTCCCACATTGTACTCATACTTGCTGTAGCTTTCAGTCACATTGACCTACTTTTGTGGTCATTTGTTAGACATTAATAAAGTTATCTTATCTTATCTTATGGTGAAGTAGATGTCCGGATGCCAGTGTGGGAGCAGGGCGAAAACACTAATGTCCTTATCCTTTCTCTGCTTCAAAACACTTTGGGATTGTTTCTATTGAGGCCGAGCAACATTGCTAGAAGATGCTATATGAAAAAATTAAATAAAAGTGAAATCTTTGTATGAAAATACCTGAAGACAGCTTCCATTCTTTCTACAGAAGTCACGAGCAGCTGCAAATTGCCATTCGCCAGCTTTCATATAATGAAAACCACTGAAATCTGACACCCCCCAGTTTAAGGCAACTAGAATCACTGTGGAGTATTTGAAAGACACCACGCACACCATTAAAAGGTAAAAATTGCATTTCAACATGAAGAAACAGTGAAGGACCTGCAGCTTCTTACCAAAAAGTGTATAACTTTTCTGGGATTCCATGTCTATCAACCAAAGAACATGGAATATCACTGCAGCAGAAGAAAATAGGAGAAATAAATAAAAAATTAAAACACCATTAAATATTTATTTCTTTTTTCCTGTGTTATATTAGGAAGGGAGTCCTGGAATATTTGATATGTATGAGCAACATTTTGGTATATTTCTTGACAAAACAACTAGAAAAGGAAGTAAGAAGCTATTTTGGGCCATGGTTGCTTGAGTACTAGAATCTATCCCCCAGTCTGTACCCATACCAGCGTTGCCATGACCCTCTTTATAAAGGAAATTTGCCTCAACTCTTTGCCCATACTTCAAAATGTTTTCATCCTCATCATCCCATATTTGTATCCACACCCAGATGTGCCCATCAGACATAGTTTGTAACCAACAATGATAGTAATGGGTCTCAAAACAGTTCTGGGCAGTCTTTAATGTTTCTTTCTTGATTTGTTCTTATCCAATACTGATTTTTCCTTATGGCTGCTAGATGTTTTCAGAGCTTTGAGTTATTTTGAACGATTTATAACAAAGTCACATGTATACCCAGGGTATATTAAAATTAAAAAAATAACCCAGTGGGTTAGCTCGAGTGATTGAGTTCTGTGAAGTACAAGCAGGAGGTCACGGGGTCAAGTCCCCGGGCTGACTGCTTCTGTGGATATGTCCCCGCCGGGTTCTGTTGCCAAAACGGCAACCAGCTGGTTCACCCTGGGTACCATTCTCAGAATGAGGGGAAGTGTCTGGTGGGTTTCCCTGGGATGTGTATTCCATCATAAAATAATATTAAAATTTGAAAAGGCAAAACAACTCACCGTGAGTATAAACTATTGATTACACACATATCTCAATAATATTTATTCAAAAGTTTGTTGACCTTGACAGTTATTTAAAGTTTAAAACATTGTTCCTATACTATGCATGGAATTGTTTTGTAGTTTTCTTTATTTCTGCCATTTTAGACATTGTCTGGTTGAATTGATTTGCAAGAGAACATTAATGCTATCTGTGTGTCATTATGGTGGTTGCTCTCTTTGCATTTTGCGATCATTTTACACTTCACACGGTTACTTCTTTCATGTCTATGTTCTTTGTAGATCTTTCTTCGTCTTCACAAACATTCTTGTTTGGAGTTTTGTTATTTTTTTGTTTGCTGTTGATGATCATGATAGTCCTTTTTTAACAAATAGATGCATTGGTGGCTTTAACCATGCCTTATATTCTTTTAAGAAACTGAGGCAGTGCTGCTTGTCATCCTCATACATGTTTTATTTGAATGGTGTTTGTGTAACTTTTTATTTCATGCCTAAAACCACATGACTTATTTCACCACTTTGTTTGTACTTTTTAGGGAAAGGAAATATCTGGTCCGGATATGCGAGTGCATTGTTCGTTAAATATCAACACTGAAACTGGTCGCTTGTCTGCAAGGAAACCGAACCTACAGGTTAATTATTCTCTCATATACCTTGTTTCTTAGAGATGCATGACTATGCTTAGCGTTTGTGTTTGGATTTTCCTGATTTGGTTCGTTGTGCGTCAACATTACATGGCTCATATTGGAAAAACACATATGGCAAAAGGATGCTTTAATTCTGTTCTATATATTTCCTGCGTTGTTTGTTCTATCTGACTTGTTTCAGTTTGCAATTTTACATGTATATGTTGGCATCAGAATCAACCAGCATTGGAGAAAGACCGCTATAAAATTCGTAAAGCATTTATTGCTGGAGAGCGAAACTCCCTTATTGTTGCTGATTATGGACAGGTGCGGTGTTTGAATCCTTATTGTTGAGTTTTGTGGGCTTACTTACTCTTTTCTGTTAACTTTCAATACCACTTATTTCTGGATTTTTGAAGTCATCTTGGATGGAGGATTGCCACTGACCACCAGTATTTTGGTGTCAGAGTAGTCATTAGACGTCCTTCAGGTACATCTTGCTAATGCAGGGAATTGTCTTATGATCTTGCAGTTGGAGTTGAGGATTCTTGCTCATCTCTCAAACTGCAAGAGTATGCTTGATGCTTTTAAAGCTGGAGGGGATTTTCATTCAAGAACTGCCATGAATATGTATCCTCATGTACGTGAAGCTGTTGAGAAAGGGAAAGTCCTACTTGAGTGGGATCCCCAGCCTGGTGAAGAGAAACCTCCAATACCTTTACTAAAGGTAATTGCTCAAATTTAAAGGCCATGTAGTCAGAAGTTATGTTTTTGACATGTATTTATCACAGGGTGCAAGGCATATATAAATTTGATGGGAAATGCAAAGTGGCATGCTGTAAAATCAACAGTGATGCTTTGCTTGGCTTGTCGTTGATGTCGGAATTAAAGTATCAATTTTTGTATTGACATAATGTTTTTGCCAATTAGTTCAAATAACTGTACAGGTTGGTTATATCATGTGTTTTTTAAAACCAGAACTGGGATTTTGTATTTAAAAAGCTGTAGCAGAGATATCAGCAAGCATACAAAAAGCGTTGTTATGGAGTTTCAGACAAAATTTGCAACTCTCACAGGCCACATAAGAGAGTTTGCAGATGTTTATGACTATTACATCCCATCTATAAAGGCAGTTATACTGCTTAAAAAAAGTACCCAAAATTCAAACAACTTAAAAAAACAGATAAACTAACTGAACACACTCTGGCTGGTTGTCTCCTCCCCATCAACATTGGAGTCTAGGGAGGTCTATTGGTTGACGTCCATGGTCTCTTTTGACTGATGAACAATTTCCTCTTCTTTAAAAACTTCCTGAGCTGAGTTGATTGATAGTCGATGGTTTGTTGAGAATTATAGCTCGGAAGGGCTCTGTTGCCGTCCTTATACACACTTGCAAACGTGAGCTAAGTCTGGCTCACTTAGTGTGTCCTTGGAGGCACAATGCCTAGGTTCACAGCCCACGCTGTCACTTTGACCGGAACCTCTTCCGTCTAGGCTCACTCCTAGGGAAGCCAAGGGGGGTAGTCCCTAGTTTCTAGATAAGTTTTAAAGTTAAGTTCTAGGAGTTGATTTTAATTTGTTAAAGTTTGGGGGGATTCTAACCTAAGATGCTAAGGCAGCAATGCAAGATGCAAGGTTAGAATGTTAAGCAAGCCTTTTCCTAGGGCAACTAAGACTAGTGCCTAAGATTGGGCAAGGGGTCAACTAAAGTTAAAAGGAGTTTCGTTACAAGTATGATTACAGGATTACTTACAAAAGAATAATTGAATCAAATAAATACTAGATACAAGATTTACAAATGAAGAATGCTAAGATGCAACAAACAAGCTACTAATTACTTTTAAGTGTTTGTGCAGGATCAAAACATTATCACACTTACAAGATCAACATCAATACATCATCATCATCAACACATCAACAATTTTAGATGTTTCAAGCACAAGTGTTATGAAGATTAAACACTCTTAGTTATTAAAACCCATGAAATGTTTTATAGATGTTTAAGCCCAAGGTTAGATTATTAAAGGTTCTTAGGATTGCCAAGTTTTAGTTACCTTTATTAAAAGTTTCACCAAAGCCTCCTCCTCCTATTGCCAAATAGCTGCTGGATGCTCAAGATAGTGTAGCAACGAGGCTAACCCTAGCTGTCACAGTCAACCCTAAGCATTGAGTTTTTACGGAAAGGACACTCCTTCGTGCCACGAGACCGTTCCATGCCTATCACTGTCCGTTGCCCTCCTCAATACCCGTTTTAGATGGTGAAGATGGTGGTCTAAGGTACCCTAAAGAGTCTATTAAGATAATATATGAATTAGGTAGACTTTTAGGAGTGTTTTAGAGTGTTTTAGTGATTTTATGACACTT
>JZKD02S1674980.1:499223-521319 GCA_000966675.3 Picea glauca
AACGAATAATACTAGCTTGTTCACATGTTGACCTAGCATTGAAATCACCCACTATAAGGACTTTGCTTAGTTGAGAGTACGCTGCAATATCGTTTTTTAAGGTTGCAAAGAGGTCTTTGTGATCAAGCCCCCTACTTTTGTAAGTTTTTGAAACTTGTGGAGCAAAATAACATGCTGCAATCCTGATGATGTTACCATTTTCCGATATTTTAAACCAAATGTATTGTTTATTTGAGTCTTCTCTTTCTAACTGAATGAGACGACCTTTTTTTGTCTTCAATAAGACCATGATACCCCGTGCCCTTTACTATTCCCAGCTGCTTCGTTCCACACTGCCATCTTCACATACTCTTCAAACATAGGTGTCTTGCACCCTTCATGCTAATGTGTTTCCAATAGACAAATTATGTCCCTATTTTCTGTGATAGGTCCTAACCCAGGTCCCCGCCTCCAAGGATAACCTCTGCAATTCCAACAAACTAAACTTAAGGAAACCTGGGAATAATTTGATTGCTATTTGTTTTGGACTACAAGACTCAAAGTTGAGTCTTCACCCCTATTTGTTCCAACTGGCCTTGTTGCATATTTTCCTGCGAGTGAAATTGTTGTCTCTTCTTGGCTACCAACTTGCTGTCCTGTTTTAGAATGAGAACCAAAAAAGGCAATAACAACTTTTCTTTTGAACAACCATGCCCTTTTGCTCTCATCTCTTGCTGCCCTAACCTTTAACAACTCTTCCTTTCTTTCCTCTTGCTGTCTAATAGTTAAATCTTCATCTAAAAAAAAGCGAGAGCCTCTCAAGAGTTGCTTCTTGCCTAGGAGAATTTGCTTGCCACGTATGCTTGACATGATGACTTTTATGGGCCTAGCTGTCTCTCCACTAGGCTTACCCACCCTCCATGCTTGGCAAATTCAGCCTTGCCATAGCAACTTGTCCTTCAAGAATTCACTTGTAAGATCGAGAGTACGTTCATTTTTTCCATACTCTCTCACACCTTTGATAATTATGTTTGTTGCCCTACCTTGTCTTTCCTTGTTTTCTCTACTTTGCATGTCGTCCCCCTGGCTGTGTGTTTCTTTTTCCATATGAGCAGAATTGTTAATGATTTGTACCAAAGTTTTGGAATTTTTGTACAATCTCTTTTCTCTTTATCTTTTGCTTTCACTCCATGGATGTATGTTTGTTCACCTGTTTTCCCTTCAACTTTGGGTGTTTTAGAGTTCATCACCTCTCTAATTTCCACCGTGGAATCTTCCCTGATTTGCCCGGCATCCTTCAAGCCTTGCCATTCAACCTTTGCTTCAAAAAGGGCTTCTTGCAACATGGTCACTCGCTCTGTTAAAACTTTATTGTTTTCTGTTAAGTCTCGGTTTGCTACTGTCAATAATTGGATTTGAAGGTCTCTACCATGCCCTTTGACTTCCAGAACCTCCAGTCTCCTCTTGGCATTTAATAACTCTTGCACATACAGGTCAGATGACCATGTGAGAGGTGTGGATGTGGGACTGTACAACGCAAAATCACTACTGTCTTTAGTTCTGTTGTCATTACACCTTTGCAAAGGGAGCTTGGCTGAAAGTTTATTATGGAGGGCCCTTTTTTTCCTTGTCTGTTCCCATTTTAGACGAGCAGCTCTGCGTTTTAAAATGCCTCGAAACTGTTTGGCATTGACCCATACCCACTCCCCTGCTTTGCTTGAGGAGGCAGTTTTCACTTGGCCTAAATGGTTTGTTTCACCTGAGACAGGTACCTCTTGCCCATTTTTTTATGAGTGTTGAGTGTATTGTCATTGCCATGTAGGACAAAAAAAAAAGAAAAAAAGAAACACATAATAAGGAACAAGATAATACTTGTCTTCCCTACCTAATCCTCTTGTTGTTCCTGTTCCTGTTCTCAGACCCGTCATTGTCCACTCTAATGCTGTAATGTTGTTCCTGTTCTTGTGCATAAAACTCGTTCCTGTTCCCTTGTAATGCTTCTCGTGCTGCTTCCTGTGGTCCCGTCCTGCGATTCCTTTCCTGTGGTTCCCGTGCTGCTTCTTGTGGTCCCGTCCTGCGACTCCTTTCCTGTGGTTCCCGTGCTGCCTTTCCTGTGCAGTGTTTGTCAAAGATCTCAGTTACTGCGACTGCCAACTGCCAATTGCGAGCTGGAATGAGCCGAGTTGATCTGGTCTGAGATGAATCTGATGCTGGTGCTTTTCCTGTCAAATATTGCTTTCTCCCGCCCGGGTTTAAAGATTCCTGCCAAATCTTGCTTTCTCCTGCCAAATCTTGCTTTCACCGGAACAAGCCATCACATGAAATTCTCCCATGGATCTCGAGATCTTTCCGTGCGTGCATTTCGTTACGTTATTGCTAACTCTCATTACTTTCAACAATAAAAAATGAAATGTTATGTTTCATTACTTTTATTTAGTTTTCTAAGGTTAATCATTACGTGGAGAAAGTATAAGAAATGAAGCATATCAAGGACAGGTGAAAAAGTAAAAGAGAGAATGTCATGACCCTTTTTTATTAATGCGAGATGACATTGTGTTTCCTTGTACCAATACGTAATGTCAAAGGTCTATATATTGCCTAGGCTTTAGGACCTACTAAAGTGGGAAAAAAAGCATCGTGTGCTGTTAGAGATCCTTGATTCAAAGGCTATAATTTTTGATGTGATTTAATATCATGCAAAGCATTGGAGGTTCATGGCCGAACTTATTGCTCATTGCGTGGAATTTGATGATTTTCAATAGTGTGGAGTTCATATGAGCTAGACATTGTGCCCTTCCATCTTTGGTCATAACAACGCAGGGGTTGTTTAAATGGTCACTCTTTGCATGATAATTCCATTTTAGCAATTACGCAAGGAGTTAGCAATTGAGGAATTGGGGAACATGATTTCTCTGATGGCCTTGCAAAAGCTCACCTTAAAGACAACACACGAGGTAATGAAATCCCTTGATGAATTTGATGTTTATATTTGAGATTATAATAGGTTGTGGTCTATACAAATATATAAAAGAAAACATAGCTAGGGTATTTTGTTGGGTGTATCCTATTGGACATTGTAATTAAGGTTTGAGCCAAAGAGGCTTGGGGACTTCATGTCTGGATTTGCACAACCATTGATAGCTTGACTAAGGTTTTTTTCTTCAATTTTCCTTTGTTGAAGACAACTATTTCCATGAAGTAACATCCTACGGTGCTTGGATGCCTCAAAACAACTTGGTTATGTTTGCAAAGTGGCATGAAGATTTCTTTGCTAAGGAAATCTGCCAAATTTGTTGTCTCATGTTGTCTTCCTAGGGCTCTCCTTGCAATGATGAGATCTTATGGAATGTATTTTGATGCCATTTAGCAATTTCATTTGTTGTGATGAATCAACGTGGTTCTTTAACCTACACCCACAAAAGAGGGTTCATCTTAGGGTTGATATCTTCAAAGATTTAAAGTAATTTGTCTATATTTGGTGGCAGGAGAGGTAAAATCCTTTGTTAGTGAGTGTGGTACATCAATCTCCTGTACCCCTTGTTATCCCCATTTTGTGGGATAACTAAGGAGATTATGTCTCGAGGCCCTCAGGTTGCATATATGGAGTGCTGAGAGACTACATGATTAGCAGTATCATTTTCCATAGATGGAGACCCTTCTCACCACCACAAAGGTTGTAGATTTTCAGATGGCATCCACCACATCAGCTAGCTTCCGAGAGACAATGGACCTTGCTCCATGAGGTACAAGTCAGGTATTATGGTAAGTGTCATTCAATACTTGAGGCATTTGAGTATATTTGAGTATGTTGTGTTTTAGACTGCTTTAGATTTCATGATATATGTTTGGACATTATGCCTTTTGCCCTGCTTCACCTTGGTGGTTGACATTGTGCCCTAGTAAGTAGTTTTCCTTGGGAATGATTTTGCTACTAGAAACTCCCTTGAAGAGACATCACATCGTTCCCAACCATACTTACCACTTTCCATCACTATTTCCCCCCATTTCCTTATCTCTTGGGATTTTAGGGTGTAGTGACCCAAGGGGTTGTCACTCATTCTATGGGAAGAAGGTGCTGAAGGCCCAAAGGGATTGTTGTTGGGTAAAAGATAAAAGCGTATGTATAATCCTTCCAGATGCTTTGCCCAAGATCCCACAAGAAAGCAATGAAACACTTATCTGTAAGAAAAGAGGGACCCACAAGAATAATGATCAATAATGCTTAAAAGGGTTAGTTTGAGGATATGAGGTCTCATCACGATCCGACCTATCATGATCATGGGCATTTAGTGGTATGACATTCCATCATCTGGTCACCAAGCCAGGGTAAAGGCTCTCAGTTGCATGGATGAGGGAAACGAGGTCTCATCATGAGCCAACATCCTCATTTCCACTAGGTGTTTGTGAGTGACACTGTCATTATCTGGACACCACGCCAAGACAATGGCCTTCAACTTGTCCTTAAAATATGAAAAAAACAAAGAATGACAAAACATTGGGCTTGGAAAAATTGCACTGCAATCGAAGGTGCCACACACTCTCTACAAAGGCACCCATGAATGTGACACTACAACCCCTTGTATGTCATGAACTCCATGCCCATTGAGCCTTGACCCTTAACC
This sequence comes from Picea glauca, assembly GCA_000966675.3. Lineage (NCBI taxonomy): Eukaryota > Viridiplantae > Streptophyta > Pinopsida > Pinales > Pinaceae > Picea > Picea glauca. The sequence goes on from JZKD02S1674980.1 coordinate 503,825, forward strand.
GCTTCATTCACTTTACATGACTTAGAGAGGGATCTCTAGGAAACACTCCTTGACCTAGGGAAAAATCTACCCAATAAGACACCTCGTCAGCCCTCTCATCTCCAAGCTTGGCAAGTCGCATAATGTCTTTGAGCACTTAATTGTTTGACAAGGTAATCTTTGATGCACATGCTTAGGTGGCTCATTTATTGATTTGATTTACTTATCATGATATTTGGACTTGAGATCCTTGGAGGGTGTGCTTGTTTGTCTTTGCAGGACCTAGTTGGTGGACAATTTTGGAGGAACAAGCCTAGCTTGGGCATCCACAGGGCTTGAAGGCCAAGGGCCCACATGCCGAATGAGAGAGATGAAACTTTGGAGGCCTAGAAGATGACTTGGACGACATAACCTAGCCCCTACTTGCCAAATGTTTTTCCTAGGAGAGGCAAAATGTCATCTTTAGGAGCATGACATCCTCTATGGAGCTAGGGTTTGGTGGTGAAATTGATATGCATTGGCACAAGGACGTTTTGAGGAGTTTGAGACTTTGACCATGAAGGAAGTCACTTGGATGCTTGACATGTGGCTCTGGGAATCCTTCCTACACTCCTCTATCACCGTCTTACTCTTAGTGTGAAAACATTCCCTAAAGGGGTGACATCTTTCTAAATTAGGGTTTCTTTTTGTGTAAAAGTAAAATTTAATTGAATTGTTTAATATTACTTTGTAAAGGGGGCAAGATTAGAGTTGTTGACCCCTAGTCTTGTGGTTTACCTTAATATTATCTGGACAAACTATTTTGGAGACATTTTGTATAAATAAGAGATCATAAGATCTCATTTTAACATAACTCTCCCGTTGTGAGAAGTACATGGCTGGAATTTTTGCTACCTTTGGAGTTCTTCTTGTCTCTTGTGTTATGGAATGGTTTCTTTGGTTATGGTGGTGATGATGATGATGTGCCATCTCTTGGAGGTCACTTCTAGTTTATTGTGGTGGTTTACATTGGCATATGCTTTTCTTGGATTGGTATGGTTCTTTACTTTGTTATTATCATTGACAATTCAAGTTAAGGTTGTTTTGGCTAAGGCTAAATAGGGAGTATAAGCACATACACCCTATTCTAGTTTCCACCATAATTGTTAAGCTTTAAAATAATTTGCAAAGGTTTTGGTTAAGGAAGTATAAGGATATACACCCCTTAATTTCAAACCCTAGCTAGGTTACTTGCCTTGGGGAATAAGAGGATTTATACCCCCAAGGATCTAGTAGCCCTAGTTCTTTCTCTAAGACCCCATTAACCCATAACTAAAGGCACTAATCGTTTCATTGGATATATAAATGATTGTATTGGTAAACGTGAAATTTCAAGATTTCGGTTTTCTCTCACTTGAGGTTTGCCCCCCTAGCCTTGAGCTACCTTGCCTCATTGAGGTGTTCCCTTTCAACCACAATTTCTCGCTTCCGTAGTAAAACTAACTTACTTCCACTAGGGCTGCACTAACCTTAGGTAACTAACCCTAACTAGCTCCTAAAATAAGCCTAGACTAGCCCTAAAAATCTGCCTTAACCTCCTACTAACCTAGGCACACTTATTGGGCTAACTAGGAGCTGATTTGATTGGATAAGTTTTCTGTTATAGACCTTGGTTTGCTACATCCATAAGACTAGTGCATTTACTGCAAAAACCCTAAACATAACTTTACTCATAACTTACCTTTCTACCGTCAATATTTTCTAAAAGTTTGCCACTTTATTCTACTTGGTTAAATACAATTTTTGGGTGGATTCCTTTTGGATTTTGGTGGCTAGATTCACTGCTGTCACAACAGGTCTCCTACAACCATTAGGCTGCAAAATGCTTATGCATACATCTTTTATGACAGCCATAACTCATTTGCTAAAGTCTCATGCTATAGATCATGAAATTCTCTAGTGTTTATCTACTTTATTTCAAGCACATTTCATTGGACTCTTAGCAACTTGCTAGCAACTCTAATACTTGTTTCTTCGCTGATATATATTGTTATAGATGTAGAATTGGGTTTGATTTTCCCTTTGTTGAAAATGGGATAGAAAAAGTTGATCTTATTCAAATTCGATCTTATGAACTTGAGAATTTTCAAGAAAACCCTAATTGGTTTGTGGTAGATAGAAATGCTCAAAATAATCAAATGGTTACACGTTGGATTCACTCTCTTTTATTATGATGAGTGATTCAAGCACTTCGATGTGAGTTGAAGATTTGGTTAAGAGAGGGTGAAATATTAAAACATACTTTTTAATACATTTTTCGCGGATGGAGGGTGTTTTCATTATGACGATGAGAGTATTTGCTTGCAAAGTTTTGCTAAATATGGGATAATGACATCTAGGAACATTGAATGACAACTTTCATAGAAAGAAAGTAGTCAAAATGTTGGAAGAAGTCTCAAAGTTATTGTGAAATATTGCGATACAAAATATTGGAAACTCAAGACAACCGAGAAACAAGTGACACACAACATGGTGAAAAGGTTTAAGTGGTCTTAACTTTACCAAAGTGCTTAAAGGTTCTTCTAAGAATTGTGTCCTATGGTGTTAAGATCTTGCGTTTTTTCATAACACAATGACTTGTAAAAGGTGTTCAAGGTGCCTTGCAAATCTTGATATCTTGAGCATTCTTACATTTCTCCTTAGTATTATATACCATATCAGGATCTTGATATTTTTCATGACATTTGGACACATATTTATATGTATTCCTCACTTGAAATTCCTTAGACGTCAATATTTACCAAATTTTGGTTATTGCATGAAAACCTAAGGGTTTTTAGAGGTACTTTAACCAATTAGATGTTCGACAACACATGTATTCCAATAGAGGATGAACACCTTCAGTAACCACTCACACAACCAGATGAAAGATCGACACACTGATGTTTTCACATGGTAAAATCCATGCGGGGAAACATCCACGACCCCAACCAACTGTTGGATTACTGAGAGGGGGGGGGGTGAATCAGTAATAGAGAAATTTGATTATTTTTAACCATAAAATGCAAGTGTTATATCAATGTAACATTATCATCCAATAGTTGGAGAGTAAATAAATAATGAACAAATCAACAATCATACACATACACAATACACCAATGTTTTTGCGTGGAAACTCAAAGTGGGAGAAAACCATAGAATGTTTTGTTCTTATATGTCTTTAAGAATTACATTCATTGAAAGCACTGACTTCCTTTGTTTTCCAGTTGCAACTGGAAGGAGGCTCCAACCCCCTAGTTTCTCAGGCTACAACCTGAGGGAAACTCCAACTCCCCAATTCTCTGGCTACAACCAGAATGAGGCTACAACCCCCTATGTTCTCCGAATACAACCAGAAGGTGGCTACAACCACCTGTCCTTGCCGCGTCCAACCGCCTTGACGTAGAAGTAGAATGATGGAACCACTGCTACACTATCACTATGAGATATACTGTTGTACACTTGTACCAATAAACTTGCACCAAACAACCTATAATAAACCTGTACCATAAACAACCTGTAATCAACTTGTACCATAAACAAGTGCATCAACCATGCACCAACCTGTACCATCAACGAGTGCATCAACCATGCAACAAATATGTACCAATCATGCATCAAACACATAAATATTTCTCATCAAGATGTACCAACATCATCAACTATACACCTCATGTATGTGCCAACTCATCAACTACTTGTCTCAACCATGTACCCAACATGTCCCTCAACCAAAGTCCCTCATCAATTTCATCATCAAAATCTGATTTGTAACTATGTAATAGATCTGGTATATATTATCACATACCTACAAACCTTCCCTAACTTTAATAACAAGAGACTAGCATTTTCATCAAACTTTACTTTAGTCTCACATGACTAATTTTGGATTAGTCAACAACCCTAACTATGTACCTGTAATGAATAAAGATTTGAAAATTATACACAATGTTCTTAAGTGTCTTTTATGCAATTCCTCCAGGTTTCACTACTTGGAACCTCTCAGAAAAAGAGTTATAGCAAAAATGACATACATTGTTTAATTCTGGCTTATTCTAGAGAGCGAGCTTGTAGAGCGTGCCCCACAAAAAATATTTGTTGTATGGATATGAAAATGGTACACAGAACACTACAAAGTGTACTCTAACCAACACATTTGGTCTTATTGAATTTGGATATGTTATGAAGAAGTTATGACGTTTTTACCCGAAACACATGTTTTAGACTAGTTTTAGGACTAGCCACAAACCCCATTTTCCACGAAGTGTAACTCCAAAAATACAACGAACCACAAGATGAAATTTTTATCACAGTGACTTGAATATGTTTTCTCAACGACCTCCAGATTTTGCGGTCTGAATCATTCTAGAAAAAAAAGTTATTGCGAAAATGGTGAGATGATCTATAAATAACATACCTTAGAAAACATCATCAAAAAAATTTATCCTCCCTTGAATTTCAACCTTTTTTTACTTTACCAACCCTCTGAAATTTGCCTGAGATATCCTTTGGTTACCTCAGTCACTTGTAGATATTCAATATGCTCAAGTGTGATTTAAAATGAGAGACCCTTGCCTCTTATTTATACTTTTATGTAGCTTCCTCAAGGGGTTACCTTCTAACCATCTTAAATCACTTTCCTTATTTTAGGGCTAACCCACTTCTAACCATTTAGTAATTTCTCCATTAACTTTATTGTTTAAATAATTTCTTTTGTATCCACTTTGACTTACAGTACACTCATCACTTCACTTTATTATTTAAATAATTTATTCTTTGCAATCACTTTGACTACTTTGACCTTTTGGAGCTTCTAGATGATTCATGAGGATTCTCCAACTTCACATGGCCATAACTCTCTAACCGTGATGAGTTATGTGACGTTCCACATACCACTGAAAATTGCATGACATGTACTATTCATCTAGAATACTCTTACCTTCAAATATATTAAAACCATACCATTATCCATCAAACAAACTTGGGTCCATTACCCAAACCTTTGTGCTACAAATATTCGCTACCAAACTTTTTTCAAGGGTTGACATTAATGGCAACCAACCCAAATAATCAACACCAACACAACCACTTGAGGCAATTTATTAATGCAAAAGAAAAAATATTACAGATAATTTCTCATAATCGATCATCGACAAATGACCCTCCATGCTCTTTAAATAGAGATCATAGACCAATTGAGTGTTAAGCCAGAGATCAATGTAGCCGTTAAGATTGAGGAGAATATGAGCTATCAGATCATTCTATGTCGGGAACATAGCATGACCGTCAGATTACAAATGCATACTAATGCATACTAAAGAAACATACTAAGAAACAAACTTTAACCTAATGACACATTAGAACAAGTTGATCTTAACTAACTCCTAAGTGTCTAAATATCCTAACATGCCCCCTTAAGAACAACTTGGGATATGATTGAGGGATTTACATAGACGACACAACAGGGGAAGGAAGGAGGCATTAGAGTCTACCCCCTTTAATGACAACTTCTTGAACTCCTAACATAGATCGAAGTTTTGAAAATTTTTCTTATGTAAGAGACTTTGTGAAAATGTCTGCAACTTGATCTTTTGTAGGGAAAAATAACACTTCAATAACTTGATCATGAATGAGCTCTTTGACGAGGTGCATGTGTATCTCGATGGGTTTGTTTTGTTGATGTTGAATTGGATCTTTGGTAATCTTTATGTCACTCGATTATCTTACTCGAAAAAGGCAAGTTTTTCATCTGTTTCTAATTTTCTGAGATCGTATAGAGCGCACAACAAAGAGAATACATAGACAAGAAAATACTTCATGCTTTGTTGTTTATTTGCCGAGATCGCACAAAGCGCAAGGCTAAGAGCATACAAAGATTAGAAAGAGTAGTAATCTAGAAACAAAAACAAAAAACTGAAATATTATCTCTGTAAAAATTTAAAAGGGGCATATTCAAGCTTTATTCCTCTGGATTTGACTAAAATGCTCGTATCTTGGGCAGACATAAACCTTTTCAAGTAAAATGAAAAGTGTTCTTAATTGAAATGAGCGCTTTGGACACAATGGAACGGTCCTATTGGCCAATAAATGTACGAAGATGGAAGAAATCAGAGATGCAAAAACACGGCTTCAAGATCTTGATCTTCAATGTGAGCGGGTCTTCAAAGGTGCTATGATACCATCTTTGAAAAAACAGGTATTCCAACAAAGGATGAACACCTTTAGTAACCACTCACACAACCAGATCAAAGATCAACACACCAATGTTTTTACATGGTAAAACCCTTGTGGGAAACATCTACGGCCCTAGCCAATGCGACCAATTGAGACAATTTATTAAGAAAAATGAAAAAATGTTATAGAGAGTCTCTCACAATCGATCATTGAAAAATGACCCTCCATGCTTTTTAAATAGAGATCATGGGCAATCGGGTGTTAATTTACAGATCAGTGTAGCCATTAAGATCGAACGGAATATGAACCAACAGATCACTCTATGTCGGGAAGATATCATAACTGTCAGATTGCAAATGCACTAAAGAAACACATTTTAACCTAATGACACATTAAACCAAATTGATCTTAACTACTAAGTGTCTGAATATCTTAATATTAGATGTGATGTCTTAAGACCACTCAATGTTGAAACCACAAGAGTTGTTCAAACACTTGGATATTTTTTGAAAGTAAAAAATGCAATTATTGAACTTCATGAGAAAATTAAGGGAAGTCAGGAGGTGTTAATAGTATTAACATACAACATCAAAGAGAATATTATTTGAATTTTTCACCTATCATTATGCATGTGTGTTCTAGTAGGCTTGATTAGACATATTAATGGCATGGTGTTAGGGTCCTTGTTGATGATTTTGTAGCTTTGAGAGGTATTCCCACTAGAATCCATGGTGTCAGGCATGTGGGAATCTTCGTTGGCACTATATTGCACTTTCATTTAAGTGAAAATTCCCTTGGGATGAGGTTAAGGCCTCATTGGATTGTTGATGGGTTTGTGGGCTTGTGTTGGGGTTTCACACCCACAAAGAGGAATACAATATTCTAATTAAATGTTGAGTTTGGTGGAGGGCTCCTTAGAGTAAGCTAAGGGATTATAAACTCACATTAGATTCTTATAAAAGGAGAGGAGGATATTGTGACATCTCATTGTGAAATTATGAAGTTAGCATAAGTGAGTGAGTGCTTGTGCTAGGAGATTGGAAATTTCAACAAAGGAAAATTATGCAATTTTGACAATCTGGCCTAGGGTGCTAGGAGATTTTTGTCTCTGTTTTCAGCCAAGGAAGACTTTTTTTTTAGCCTAGGAAGACCACATGTGTGAGGAGAAAGGAGGAGCAAGGCCGCACGTGTGAGGAGAAAGGAGGAGCAAGGCCACACATGTTAGAGAAGTCACATGTGTGAAGAGAAGGAAAACTCACACATGTGGTACAAAACATTCCTTACAGTCACACATGTGAATTTTGTACAACAGAAAAGGACATGCCGCACGTGTGAGGCCACACCTACGAATTTTCTGGGCAGTTTCATAGTTCTGTACAACTGACTTCAACAAGCCATAAAGGTGGCCTATAACAGGTTTGCAAATTGGAATTTTGTCCAGGGTAATATGTTGAATTTTCAGTTTTTCATAGGACTAGGCTTGTCCTCATCTTTGGTGATTTTGTGACAATTGGGAGGGCTGATTTTTCCCTAAAAAAATTCTGAATTTGACAATTTACAGAACAAAAATTTTTGTGTCTCAAGTGCATGGATGATTTATCTCTGATCTTGTTGTTTTCGGTGTTGTACTTTTCAGTCAATAATTTTAGTGTAAAATTGTTCAGTGATAACAACTAGGGTTTACTATTTGGTTCATTTGGAAGTAATTTTCAGATCTAAAATTAGTTCCATTGAGTTGCATGAAAAATTGGCAGTCCTACCTCCGATCTCCCTACGTTAGGTCACATAGGAATTAGTTATTTGTTGTATGAAATCATTCTTTTTGAGTAAGGTCCATTGGATAGTTATTCGATGTAAAATGGTCTACTTTATAAGGCCCAATAGGTAGTTGGTACCCATTAGTGATATTGATTCTAAACTGAACCTTTAGTACCGACCTAGTGGTCAGAGTGAATCATCCGAACCAAGCTAGTGGGACCTACTAGAACCACAAGCAATTAGCTCTTTTTCTATGTAAAATCTATTTAAAGAGATAGGAGACTATGGAATGTTTGTCTTGTGTTGTGTATTTGGAACTTTTCTCAGTGAAAGGTCACCTCACCTTAAGAGGCAAGTGAACATTGCATTCTTCTTTGCATTATCAATATACAAGGGTATATCTGCAACACTTATCTTATTGTCTCTTGTTTTTTGTTAATCTGCAATTAAATTATCTATATACCTAGTTGTTTCAATTTCAAAGGGTTAAGGAACACTACAAGTAGCATCATAGGTCATTTCTAACCCAACACACCAAATTTTAGTAGTTTTTTTTTCCAGGCTAAAGACATGTTCCGACATTTTTAAATAATAGAGTGATATGTTGTTCAACCAATAAAACTGCGGTTGGGGAAGAATACATGCATGAAATAGAAGTGGAATCAAGTTGTTGGAAACCCTTGTAACCCTTGTTGGTACCCCTTTAGTAGTATCACATTAGACAAAACCTGTATACATAATATAATTTCCATGTACCTTCATGTATATTGGAAGTCCCCTAGGTATACTTGAAACCAACCCTAGATCAATTGATTGATCGTCTTGTTGCTATAGTACATTGAGAACAACACTTGTGGATATCACTCTCTAGTACCTAGATAGTTGAGTTGTACGACTAAGGGCATGATTGATCTTCCTTAGTTAGTGCTTTGAGATATGGGGTTGAGTACTATTTTTGGACCGCGCAAGTATATTGGAGAGCTATAGCACTTGACACTCCTTTGTCTCTAAGACCCTACAAACCCAACTCCTGTAGTTATCCAATTAAATAACTACATCTTTGCATCCAAAAAGACTTTGAAGATTCTGTTACTGTAATAATCATCAACTAGGAGTAGTACTCCTACATGAGTAGTTGTGGAACTACACCATTGTGGGGGACCTATCTCAAAAGTTTCATTGCATTGTGTTGATTGCTTGGACCTCCCTCTTAGTAATTTAAAAAAAAATCTCGTAGATCCGACAATACAACAATTTAGGGTATATATGAACATATTCCTTTCAAGCCATTGATTGTAGTGAGATAAGTGGAAAATAACACATCCACAAATATTGGTGGTCCCATGGTTCAGATTCACAACGTGGCCAACTCAGAGAACCAACAATAGAACCAACCCACATAATGCTAAGATATGGATATCAAGGTTGTTGGCATTGAGGCTACAAGCAATGTTATAAACAACCCAGTGGAATCCCAAACCAAAATCTTGAATGTGTTAATTTCCCACTTGAATATTGATATGTCAACAACAAATGTTGATCCAACCAAGGAGGAATCCCCAAGTTATGAAGAATAAGATCCACACATATCGTTTAAGGATAACCACCACCAATACTTTCAAGATCACAATTCATGGCACCAATTTCTAAAAGTAGACACAAACAAATTTGACAGGTCCTATCCCTTGGGGTGGGTTACCAAAATGGGACATTACTTATCTTTCTATGGAATTATTGATGACCTACACAAACTAAAATTGGGGGCCTTATATTTGGATGGTAAATGAAGGCTTACAAAGGCTACATTGTTAGCCAATTTATGCAAGTACTTTATGCTCGTTTTGAACGTGGAACTCACCATTTGGGGTGCTAGACAAAATTACGCCAAATTGGCACAATTATGGAGTTTATCATTGCCTTTGTGCAATTGATAATTCACAAAGAGGGCCAATCATATTTGTGTTTTAAAGAATGTTTAATAGTGGTCTCAAGGACACAAGTAAAGAACATGTCATGGTATATCACACACAAACATGGTTGGAAGCTTGTCATAGAGCTAAAGAAGTAGATATAGTAATCAATGCACAAACCAAGAGACCTTTATTCACCAATCTCCCTAACCCCACCATGGTGACTACCCCTGTTGGTCACTATGATTGCTTAATTAATTCAAACAACCAAGTGATACATAAATTGTCAACCCAGGGAAGTCTTTTTATTTCAAAGATAACCACACACTATATATGCTCAATTCCAAAAGCAACTTAAAGTTGTAGTAAAAGAAACTATATTAATCACAYTTGCCTTTATATGAACTGAAGTTCTGACTTAAATCACAGGAAGGCAACCTACCTATTGCAGATCTTAAAGATTAATCTGAGGAATCCTGGATTACATTAAAATAAGAATTGCAACAGGAAAGAACAACTACTCTGTAACCAGAGAACAGGACCCTTACTCTCAAGCAGAGACTTCAACACTTTACTTCTGATTAACACTCTTTCATGAAAACAGTAATGCAGAGAAAATCAACTCTATCTAGCAGAGAACAAGATAATCTGATTCCTTCCTGTCTGAGCAGGAACCCTTAACCAAGTCTCTGGCTAGCACTCTTACAGAAATAAATGAAATCTACAGAGAACAAGATAATCTGATTCCTTCCTGTCTGAGCAGGAACCTTTAACCCAGTCCCTGGTTAGCCTCATAAAATCATCACACAAGATTGATAATGAAAAGAATGTAATATTCAATAAACCAAAGTTCTTAACAAGACAGAGTTTAGTAGTGTTTCAGCAAAACATAATTCATTAAAAGTAGTGTTTCAGCATATGAAAGTTAATCAAAACAAAAATTATACTAACACACTCTAAAACTAACGGGTGAATCTTGTGAAGAAGGTGGGCCCTCCCTTCTCACAAGATTCCCCTGAAATGGGAAAGATAGAGAAAGATACTTAAAGCAGTCTTTTATTCATCTATCAAAATATCATGTTACAGTCTGAAAATGAAGTACGTCTCTCTCTCTGAAGCTTTTCAATACATAAAACTTGGATTCCTCGAATGATGATTTCCTCTTATTTAAAGAGGGAACCCCTTCGATACAATATATCAAAAAATTACAATGTGTATCTGAGTCCTATCTTTAGTCGGATCTTCTTTCTAAACCAGAACAGGATGTCCTAATCTCACGCAACAAAAATGCTATTACAGGAGCTGGATGAGATATTGCTGTTACGACCGGAGTAACAACTTCTTCTCGTAGCTGCCAATGCTGTTTCAGCATCACAATTCACGAGCTGTTTCATCCACGTGAATTGCGCTCTTGACTGTGTCGGCATTCTTATGTAGGAGCGACGGTTGGTGCTTGTTGACCGCTGACTGTAATGGCTTCCTTTGTGTTTCAGCATTGTCGGTCCTGGCGGTTTCCTCTGTGTTTCAGCATCTGCAGCTCTGGACTGTGAACAGCTATGTGTTTCAGCATCTGTGACTCCGGACTGTGTAACAGCTCTGTGTTTCAGCATCTGCGACCTGGACTGTGTAACAGCTCTGTGTTTCAGCAACAGGCTTCAAATGCTAATCTGCAGTCTAATCAATGGTTAAGTACGAAAGTGATGTAAAATATTATGCAAAACAGATTAAACGTATAGTAATGAGAAAGACGTTGTATACCTTTGGAATGATTAGATAAAGTGATAGTATGAGTTTAAATGTGGGTGATCAAGAGTATAATAGTGGCAAAAAGTATAGGCAAAAAGGTACATTGTGTGGTTAGTAATCAATGCACAAACCAAGAGACCTTTATTCACCAATCTCCCTAACCCCACCATGGTGACTACCCCCAACTCATCCAACTCACAACTAGTGCTCATTCACAAGTTATCCCCCGAAGAAATGGGAGAATGTCAACACCTTCATGTTTTCTATAATTGTAAAGAACAATATTTCAAAGGGCATAAATTATTTCAAATGGATGTATTCACATGAATACTCAGAGGACATTATTGTTGAAGATACCCCTAAACCAAATTTGGAAGACACCACCCCCACCCTTTGCAAGGTCCTTCCGAGGAACCCTAAGTTTCTATTCATTCCCTATTAGGTTTCTTGACGCCACAAACCTTGAAATTAATTGGATACATTAAGCACCACAAAACTTGAAATTAAATGGATACATTAAGCACCACAAAGTGATCTTGTTGATTGATGGTGGCAACACCCACAATTTTATCTATAGGAGAGTGGCCCAGAACACACATTGTTATGTTTGTCCCATATATAATTTTCAAATTATGATCGCCAATGGGGGCACGATGAAATGTGGGGGAAGATGTGAAAATGTGAAACTAAAAATGGGTGAGTATCATCTCAAAACTCACATGTTTTCCATTGAAATGGGCGACTATGGTATAGTTCTTGGGGAAAAATGGTTACACTCTTTGGGATTCATCACCCTAGATTTCAAGAAATTGCACATAAGATTCACACCGGAAGGGATAAAAACATAACCTCAAGGGGATTACATTGGGTTCCCTTGAAATTGTAACCTCTCATTGTATGGAGAGGTTGTTGAATAAATGCCACACATGTATTATTGCACAATTTAATTCCATCTAGGTAGTCGACACCACACCAACAAAGATTCACTCTAATTTGCATCTGGTACTCTCTAAGCATCGACGAGTCTTTGAAACACCACAAGGGTTACCACCTTCACGTGAGGAGCATAACCATGGTGTTCCCCTCATTTCAAGAAGTTAGCCATCCAATGCCCATACTTATAGGAACCAATTTTCAAAAAAAAGATGAAATTGAAAACATCATTAAGGAATTCCTTGAGGTAGGATAGTATTAAAGAAGGAAGTTACTTGGCGAATTTTATTTGATTTTTGGGCTCTCAATAAGTTGAAAATAACGGACAAATTCCCTATTCCAATTATTGATGACCTCTTGGATGAGATTCACGGAGCCAAGATTTTCACTAAACTTGACCTCCATTCTAGCTACCACTAGATATGGATGAAAGAGGCAAACATCCTTAAGACAACTTTTCATATAGATGAAGGTCATTATGAGGTTTTAGTGATGCATTTTGTCCTTTGCAAGGATCCATCAACCTTCAAAATCCCCATGAACACGATCTTTCGACAATTCCTCTGCAATTTTGTGTTAGTATTCTTTGATGATATTTTTATCTTCAACAACACAAGGGAATACTACATCGAGCATGTTGATAGTGTCTTGCAACTCCTACAGGACCACTATCTATTTGTAAAACACTCCAAATGTCCTTTTGGGACTCAAGAAGTTGAATACTCGGGTCACATTGTAAGTTAGAAGGGAGTGCAAGTTGATCCCAAGAATGGCACAACTATGCAAGATTGGTTGCATCCAAAAACCCTGAAGAGCTTGCATGGATTCTTCGGATTTATAGGGTACTATAGGTAGTTTGTGAAAAATTATGGAAAAATTGAAACTCCTTTAACGTCACTACTAATGAAGAATGTCTTTGTTTGGAATGAGGTTGTGAAATAAGTCTTCTTAGCGTGAAAAATGCCACGTGCACAACTCCAGTATCAATTGTGCCATATTTAACTAAGACTTTTGTCTTGGAATGTGATGCCTTAGGAAAAGGTATTCGAGCAATACCGATGCAAGAAGGGTGCCATTTGAAATTCACCAATAAGCAATTATGCTACCACAATTTGGGTAAATCCATATATGAGAAAGAGATGATGGCCATCCTACATGCTGTAGAGACCTAACGCCCATTCCTCATCGGGTAACATTTCCAAATCAACATTGAGCATCATAGTCTGAAGTAATTTCTTGAAAAATGATTGTCCTAATTAGATAAACATAAGTGGGCTTCCAAGTGACTAGGTTATGGCTATGAGATTATCTATAAGAAAGGTTAAAAAAAGGTAGTTGATGTGTTATCCTGACAATTTGAGGATGATGTATTTATTTTTGACTTATCTTTACCCATTCCATGTTGGCTTGAGGAAGCCCATAAGGAATGGTTGGAAAATGAAATTATCATTCAACTCATCTGTAGGCTTCAGGAAGATCCCAACCATCCTAAGGGGTATACATGGAAACTAGATACCAATGTTATGAAAGGACCCATGCTATAGTAAAAAATTCTTCCTTAAAACAAAGAATATTAGAGGAATTTTATTCATTACCTACAATAGGTTACTTTGGTTTTCATGAAGCTTATGAATGAACTAAGTGCTTGTTCTTTTGGGAGGGGATGAAAATTGACATCTAGGTTTTTTTGGCCACATGTGACACCTGCTAAGGAAACAAAGGGGAGATAGTAAAGACACTAGGGGCATTGCAACCACTACTAATCCCAACACACATATGGGTTGACATCATGGATTTTATAGTGGGACTTCCAAGGGCGGGAAACAAATCTGTGATCATGGTGGTAGTCAACAGTCTCTCCAAATATTCTCATTTTGTTTTCCCTATAACATCCATTTACCCCCTCCTTAATTTCCCAAGTCTTTATTGATCATATTTTTAAGTTACATGGCATTCCCACTTCCATTGTCTTAGATTGAGACCCTACTTTCACTAGAAATTTTTGGCAAGAATGGTTTAAAATATAGGGAACCCAACTAAAATGAGCAATGCATATCACCCCCAAACAAATGGTCAAATTGAAGTGGTAAACAATGCCTAGAAACCTATTTGACATCTTCACCTATGAAAAAACACACCAACGGGTACAATGGCTTCCCCTCACAGAATGGTGGTACAATACCTCGTATCATGGAGCGACCAAAATGACCCCATATGAAGTAGTTTATGGCAAAAGCCCATTGTTAGTCACTTCATATTTACCAGGTGCTTCCAAGGTTAAAGGAGTGGATCACACACTCTGCACTAGAGAATCCATTCTCTCATAATAAAGGACAATTTGGTTATGGCTCAAATCATAATGAAGCAACAAGCAGACCAACATCACATAGAACTATCTTTTGCAATAGGGGATTAGGTGGTTCTTCAACTAAAACCCTGTAAACAGACATCACTCAAAGACAAAACACTTCAAAAATTAGCACCCAAGCTCTATGGACCTTATGAGATCATCCAACACATTTAACTAGTTGTCTTCCAACCCACTCCAAGATTCATCATGTATTCCATGTGTCAGCTTGTCTAAAAACAGTCATGGGATTGAAGTGCAAGGTGAAAACCAACCTATCAGAACTTGATGAAGAAGGCTCCATTTGGATTCAACCACCACCAGTATTGGATACCAGAGAGTTACAATTGTGCCAATGCACGATCAATGAAGTATTGATCCAGTGGAAAGAGATATCACCTAACGACGCCACATGTGAACAAACCATAATCTTGCAACAATTTTCTCATCTTCAACCTTGAGGACAATGTTGTTGTTGAAGGGGCAGGGCATGTTAGGGTCTTACCCTAATCTCCGTACTTTAGGCTACATAAGAGTTAGTTATTTGTTGTATGTGGCCATGCTCTTTGAATAAGGCCCATTGGATAGTAGTGAATGGTTATTCAATGTAAAAGGGTCTGGTTTAGAAGGCCCACTAGGTAGTTGGTACCCATTAGTGACAGGACCACAAGTAGTTAGGGTTTTTGCTATGTAAAATATATTTATAGAGATATGAGACTATGGAATGTCTGTCTTGTGTTGTGTATTTGGAACTCTTCTTAGTGAAAGGTCACCCCACCTTAAGAGGCAAGTGAACATTGTATTATTCAACACATTATCAATATACAAGAGTATTTTTGCAACTTTTATCTCATTGTCTCTTGTTTTTGGTTAATTTTCTATTAAATTCTCTATATACCTGGGTGTGTTTCAATTTTCAAGTGTTAAGTAATACTACAAATGGGATTCACTAAAGCATTGCAATTTTCATCATAAGCTATCTCAATCTAAAATTATGCAATATTATTCCTTCATATTCATGACACAATAAATAATTTTGGCTTTAGGTTTGCAAACATTTCCGAAGAGTATCATGAATCAAGGAGTAAAGATTCAAAGAATATTTTTCATTAGGGTTAGCACAAGATGCTACCTTTCTAGGATTAATGTCATGTCATTAGTTGTTAGATAGTTGTTGTGAACATTTTAATTCCAATGACTACACCATTTTTTCCCACAATTACCAACTTGGATGTATTCTTAGCCCGAATGCCTCTCAAGGCATGTTGGGTTTACCTATATGATAGACATATTAGGATAAAAAAATGGAGTGATTTTTCAAGCCCTACATGTAAATATTGTACCTTATTCATATAGGCTACAATTTGAGTGTATAAAGAACACAATTGAATATGAAGCTTTGGTTTTAGGATTCCAATAAGTACTTGATTTGAAAATTAAGATTCATAAAGTGTTGCACTTGATTTGAAGATTAAGATTAAGTTGTGCCTGCACAACATGCTCCCTAATTTATTCTCTTACATTTTAGTAAGAGAAGAAATTAGGACCACCTTTGTACACTTTTCTAATGAAAATCTTCCCATACTCTCTCATGCAAATGGAAAAGCTCAAACCTTTCTTCTTGCTCTCCATATATCACCATTTGCAGCGTCTCTCCAGGTCATTTTGACCCATCAATACACATTATCAACAAGATTCTTTGTCCTCATCAATACATGGTGTATCGATGAGGTTGATCTCGTATTCATCGATACAAAACATATCGACTAAGTCCCTTATGCTCTTTCTGATGCACTTCTTATCCACAAGTTTCCCTCTTCTATCGTTGATGTGTCATCTGAGAGATGTCGACCCCTCACTAACATTGAGTGTGCTAGAAATGATATTCTTTCCCACACCGACATAGACCTCGTCAACAAATATTCTTCATCTTGAGACCTCTTCTATTAGTCTCCAATCCAATTGTTCCTTTCTGATCCTGTCAGTCAATATCATATCATTTCTAATGGTTAATATTTTTACACCTAACTGGATAATTGATTGTTGATCGCCTACCTTGCTTAACTTAATTCACGTGGCAGTCGTAATTAAGTTTGTTTGTGTCGCCAATAACTTCCAATGCACATACCATAACAACTTGTTTACTTTGGAATTCTTTATTTTAAGACTAACCATGAGCACGAAAGTATCATATATCATCAAGTGGGTTAATTGTAGCATCCATAAGATTCACGTAGAATCCAAATTGCATTTTAGGAGAAAATTAGTCCTCCCAACTCCCGAATAGGGTCAACTGCCCCAAACATCAGTTGATTGTTTACACGAATTTATATTTCTATGCTACTGACAAAATACCTCAGCTACAATGGGTGACCTAAGAGCCTATACAACACAGATGACATAGGAACTGACGATAATCAATTCTAGCAAAGAAGCTACAATATCATGACCCAAACTTCCATTAAAAAATGCCTTTGAGTGCAATTTTTGGGCGTTTGTCGAAGTGAATTTTGTAAATGTGTTGAACTTGCACAGAATAGATCTAGATAAACAATAATACACACATTTGTAGAGAGAATTGGAGAAAGAATAATAAGGAGAGAAATAATGAAAGAATTCTCATTAACCGT
>JZKD02S1674980.1:521369-538509 GCA_000966675.3 Picea glauca
TGGAATATTCTCCCCTAAAATATAGGAGACTGGATAATGACTAATTATGACTAATAAACAAGGAATAACCTTAGGAAAAATAAATCTTAGGTGTGTGTGAAGTAACTCCAACACTCCCCCTGAACATCACTATGGTGAAAATGAAGAATGGGTCATGGAAATAAGGCCATGTTAGGTAAACAAATACAAAAGATACACTGAAAATAAAGTGAAGAAAGAGGGAAAACCTCATGGGAACCCCCCCCTCAAGGTACAATGTATGTAAAAAGAAGAACTGCATTCGCTAGGCAACTGTGTCCTTCACTCCAAGATGACTTCACAGAGAATGAAACTTCTGCTCAGTGAAGGTCTTGGTGAAGATGTTCGTCGTCTGTTCTGCTGAAGGAAAAAACTATAAGTCGATGATCCCCTCATGTACCAAGTCTCGGATGTAGTGCATGTGGATCTCGATGTGCTTCATCCGCTGCCTCTAAAATGGATCTCTGTAGAACTTCAGAGTGCTCTGGTTGTCACACCAGATGATGATCGACTGATGAAACTAAATGCCCAACTTAGTGAGAAAATGTTGTAGCTACATAGCCTGGATGGTTATGTTAACTACCCCTCTGTACTCTACCTCGACTGAAGATAGAGCAATGGCAGCTTGCTTCTTGCTCGACCAATAGATAGGCCTAGAGCCAAGACTGAGTGAGTAACCAGATGTGGACTTGCGATCTGTGCTATCGCCAGCCCAATCAGAATCAGTAAACCCAATGAGATCTAATGTAGAGTCTGTTGCATAATGAATCCAAAAGGTGATGTTTCCCTGCACATATCGAAGGATACACTTTGCAGCTTTCCAATGTAGCTCATGCGACTTCTGCATAAACCTGGAAACTGCGCCAACTACATATGAGAGGTCTGGTCTGGAGTGTGTGAGATACAACAAGCTCCCCACTAGCTGTCTATACAATGTGTTGTCAACTAATGGAGTCTCCTTGGCATCCTCAAGTTTGACTCCTAATAGAAAAGGAGTCGAAGCAGACTTGCAGTCTATCATGTGAAATCTCTCAAGGAGATCTCATGCATACTTGGCCTGAGATATTTTGATGCATGATGCATCCTGACCGATATCAAGTCCAAGGAAGAAGTGTAGTGGAACCATGTCCGTCATCAAAAACCTGTCATGTAGAATCCTCTTGACTGCAGTAATAACCGAAGTCAAGCAACCGGTGATCAACAAATCATCAACATACGGAACTAAACGTAGAAGTGAATCAGCCGTCCCGAGCATGTAGACATTTGGGTTTGATTTACAATGTACAAAGTTATGTGACAACAGGTAGGAGTCCATCTTGGCATACCATGCCCTTAGAGCCTGCTTGAGTCCATAAATTGTCTTCTTCAGTCGACAGACCAAAGATGAGTCTTGCATAAATTCCTGGGGCTGCTCCATGTAGATCTACTCAGAGAGATCACCATGAATAAATGCATTCTTCACATCCATCTGATGGACTTCCCATCCCTTGGCTTCTACAATGGCAAGTGCCAAACGTATGGAATCCATATTCACTATTGGAGTGAAGGTCTCATCATAGTTAATACCATGAACTTACTAAAAGCCTTTGGTGAAACGCTTGGCTTTGTATTTGCTGTTCTGTCCATCCACTGTGCTCTTGGTCCTATAGACCCATCTACATCTGATAAGTTTCCTCCCATAAGGAAGGGGAACCAGATCCCAAGTCTAGTTCTTGAGGAGGGAGTTGTACTCCCCCTGCATGGTGGATTCCCAAAAGGGATTTCTAGTAGCCTCACCATAAGACTGTGGATTTGAAGACTGAACCAAGAAAAGATACTTGGAAGGCAATGGTTCAGTGACAGTGAGTGCAACAGGAGGCTCCTTGAAATCAGATCAAGTCCTCCTAGTATCAAATGGACCACCAACGAGATCCCCTGCATCTTGAAGAGTAGTTTGTGCCCACTTGGGCCTCTTCTCTGGCTCTGCAACTTCATCTGGATGCTCTGACTATGCATCTGACTATACTAAATCTGAATCTAAATCATCTAAGACCTCTAAATCATAACTCTCGTCTGAAGAAGAGTCGACATGTGCATGCTCATCATCTCGGACATGTGTAAGAGTGAAGGTGTCTGCATGCGTCTACTGAGGTACATGCGAGACACTTTCATCAAATTGGACACCATGTTCAATGATGAATCAATCCTAGGAAAGATCAATAAGCCTATATCCCTTCACACTGTCAGGGTAGCCAACAAAAATGCACTTAGTGCTCTGTGGATCAAGTGCCTTCCTCTTTTCAGAGGGAATCCAGGCCCATGCACGTGAACCAAAAATGTGAAAGTGGGTCACTTCCGGTTTGAGGCCGCTCCAAGCCTCATAGGGGGTCTTATCCTTTACAGATCTATGGGGAGACCTATTTTGGATGTATGTTGCACAATTAAGTGCTTCAGCCCATAGTCTCTGTGGTAGTGAATTTTCATGCAGCATGGAAGATGCCATCTCCTTTAGAGATCCGTTTTTCCACTCAGCAACTCCGTTTTGCTGTGGAGTATAGGGAACTGTATGCTGCAACTGAATCTCTGCCTCATGGAAAATATTGTGGATCTCATGATTCACATACTCTCCCCCGTTATTAGTTCAGAGGACTTTGATCTTCTTTCCAGACTGTGTCTCAACCAAGGATTTGAAATTTTTGAGGTGTTGAAAGACCTCAGATTGTTTCCTAAGAAATTAGATCCATGTAAAACATGAGAAATCATCAGCAAAAATGAGAACAAACCTCGCTTTCCTGATCGATGGATCCATAAAAGGACCCATGGGGTCACTGTGGATCAGATCTAAATGTGCAGAGGCTCTCTGAGACTTTCCCTTGTCGAATTTCTCTTGAGGGTGTTTCCCAAGAACACATCCATCACACACTCCCTTGGAGAAATGGATGTATAGTAGACCATCAACCAATATGTGCTTGGTAGGCTGTTGCATGTATTTAAAATTCAAATGTCCAAATATTTTGTGCCATATCCTACTACTTTCATCAGCATGAGTAAGCAATAAAGTAGAATCAGGTTCAATGAATTCAGAAAATGTATACAATCTAGAATGATGATTTACCTCACCGATAGCAACCCTGGAGTTGGTTTTCATGTCGTAGATGTCCACAAAATTTGGTGTGAATATAACTTTCTTTCTGGTGTCAGAATTCGTCATCTGATACATGAAGAGAAGGGTGACAAAAAGCTTAGGAACATGCAACACATTCTCGAAGCTTCCGTTGGTGAGTTCAATCCTTCCTTTGCCGGTGACTTCGACATAAGAGTTGTCCCCCATCGGAGTAGGAGGACCTTTTCATGCATCCAAAAAAGAATATACTTCTTTTGAGGCAACCATGTGATGTGATTCTCCTGAATCAACGATCCAAGCATTGGGAGAGGAGTTGATGGCAATCAAGGCATGGCTAGAATTGCCTTTCTTGGAATTCAAATATTTTGGCTTCTTCTTCTTGGCACCCTCGGGGATGCAATATCCAAGGTTGTTTTGCTGAAGTATTTGAGACATCAGATCTATTTGTTTTTGCATGCATGCAGATTCCGAATGGAATCCGTTGTGACAGTACATGCATTTCTCCCCTTTTCTTCCCTTTTCTCCTTTGGATCCAGAGGCATCGGTGAAAGGTTTTGTGTACCCTTCCTTCTTCGAATGTGCATGAGATTTCCGTCTATCTTTATCTTTAGATTTCTGATATTTGTGGCTTCCATCTTGCACAATGAGTGCATGCGCCTTTGGACCTTTGATTTGGCCCATGTTGATGATTTTGGTTTGCTCTTATGTCAAGGATTCGATAAATTCCTCAAGAGAAGGCATCTTCCAGGTGGCTCCAGAGGCGAATATGACAGTATGGAATGTAGATACGAATACAAAGAATTCAGGACCAAGCTTGGAGAGAATGGTGAGAACCATTTGTTTCTCCTCTTTCGATTTATCAACCCCGCAAGCTTTGAGTTGCGACAGTAAATCCTTGAATTTTGTAAATAAATCTTGGATATTGTCGAAGATTTTTGGATCCAATGTGAGCAGCTCCACCTCCAGCATGTGTCTCCTCATCTCATCCTATTTTCCAAATAGCCCTTCCAAGATGGTTCAGGATTCATTGGGAGTCTTACAGGAAGATATGTGAAAAAGGAGATTAGGATAAATAAGACTGCAAATTGTTCCGAGTGCCTCCTTCATGCGATTTAAATACTTGGATTTTTCTATGGCTGATGTCAACTCTGTATCTATATTCGAGGTTAACCTGTACAACCCTATGGTTCGAAGATGTATGGTTGTTTTCTCCTTCTATGCAAAATAGTTGTAATGTGTAAGAATGAATTCTTTTTGGTAATCCATCTTTCCGCTGTCTTCAATCTTTTGTACCTGCAAAAATTTTTGGTGTAGCTTTTGCTTAGCAGTCCATCGGATATGATACCATGTATGTGTGTTGAACCTGCACATAATAGATTTATATAAACAATAATACACACATTTGCAGAGAGAATTGGAGAAATAAGAAGAAGGAGAGAAAGAATGAAATAATTCTCATTAACTGTTGTGAATAATGAATAGTTTACACATGATATACTCTATATAGATCAATGAGTGTGCACTGGAGGTGAACCAATGCACCATAGTGGCGGTACAGAGTGATATGGACACACACCAACATTTACGGGAGTGAATTGCCACCTAGTCTAGTCTCTCAGGCAGTTATGGGAGTGAACTGCCACCTAGTTGTGTTAACTAGTCAACTAGACTTCAGTTAATTGACTGAACAAAGAGTAGTGAGGAGTTAAATCAGGGAATCAATGGTAATGTGCTAGTCTGGTGATGATACCAAGGCAAGGTCAAATTAGCATGGTGATGATCCCAATGCTGCATGGTGATAAAGCCAATGCAACATCTAAACTCAACTTAACTAGTCAAACTGAAGTGTCAACTGAAAAAGAATATTCTCTAGGTGGAATATTCTCCCCTAAAATATAGGAGACTGGATAATGACTAATTATGACTAATAAACAAGGAATAACCTTAGGAAAAATAAATCCTATGTGTGTGTGAAGTAACTCCAACAAAATTTTTATCCCCGAAATAGGCCAATTATGTGATTTTCGCGACTACGACTCCAACACAACTGACATAATCAAAATCCGAGGCCAAAAAGTGCCAAAATGATCACCAAGGATTTACCGTTGAACTAGCCTCGTTAACTGTGGCCTTCGTTAAACATGGACCCACTCAAATTCTTGAATGATATGTTCAATTATCTCTCTAGAATCCCCTCCTTGTGCTCTTTGTGTTGCAAAAAATGGCACCTCAATCAGACATCGTATGATAAAGTTATGGACTTTCCAACTCAAGCTCTTGTTGTTTCTTGTCGGTATGACACTTAGAAGTTTTCCAATTTTGTCTTCCTAGGGAAGAGAAGTTCCCACAAACTCCTCAGATAGTTCCTTCAAACTCCTCTGAAAGCCAAGGAGAAGTTCCCACTAACTCCTTCGAAACAAATCAGAGGAGTTCCCATTAACTCCTCTAAAACAAATTGAAGGAGTTCCCATCAAATCCTTCAAAATGTTGCAGGAGTTCCCATCAACTCCTCCAAAATTTCGGAGGAGTTCCCATTAACTCCTCCAAAACCTACAAAACTGCCTTTAGTAATTTAGCCATAAATTTTGACTCGGGTATCCGTTTTGCGCGTTATTTATATTGTTGAAAAGGTATTTTCAAGATATACAACTTTCTTGTTATATGATTTGAGAAATTCCTAACATATTGTATACATATTTTGGGATTAATAAATGACACCTTGTTAACAACCGAAGAATACAATGCCTCAATCAAGGGTAGAGGAACCAATAATCGAAATCGGGGAAACACATATGAACTCTCACTTAGTTAATTTTTCAGTTCTATGGTTTCAAAGGTGTAGTTCTAATAGTGTACTTTGAATGATACTCTTTGGTCACTCATCCATTGCATGTTGAATGGTGCTAGGTACCAATGTCAAGAGAAGGTTGTACTCAACATCCTCGCAATGTGATCTACAACCAATGACAATAGAACATTAACAATGCCATCAATTTTCACAGCCACAAAGAGAAGTGAAGGGAATCAAACTCTAATGGATGAAGATAGTCTGAACCCTATAATGACCAGAGCTCCCAATACTCAAGCCAATCATTACAGTAAATGAGGCACACTATGGCCGAAATATATGATGGCCCACCAAGTGCTAGAAGCAAATTCAAAATGTAACTGTTGTCTTTGTTTCTCATCATTACAAAGATAATAAAGACAAAATGTTGGGAAATGAAAGTTCACATTGGTAGGTGGAAGGGCAAGAGTCATATTGAGCCTCAATGAATACTAGAATTGTACCCAAAGGAAGGGATTTTTGTCTCTTCAAGCATTGTATACATTAATTGAACTATTTCATGAAAGACTATTGTGTTAACTAAAATTGAGGAGCATTCCATAGAGCCTTCATGTACTATTACTAAAACTATTAATGAGGAGAAACATGTTTGGCCAAGCTATTTTATGCAGAACTTTGATTCTCATGTTGGATGTATTGTGGACTATTCCTCTGCGTTTTGCTCAACACTCAGATTGTGTAAATATGTATTTCATATTGTAGACTATTCTTATGTATGGTGGCTACATTATTATTTCGGTTCTTTAGGGAATGTTTGTCTAAATTTATGGGCATGGAACCGTAAATAATTGTTTAAATGTTAGATTACTTTGTGTTTACAGTTTTTTATTCATGTTGTAGTCTTTACTTTGTGTGAACTATTTCTCGGGCCCTTGAAAGGAGCATAACTAGTTCTATGTTTATTTTCTGGTTGAGTTAGTTTAGTTAGGACACATGCATCTTAGATTAGTTTCATTTCATACCTTAGCTTAGGAAACCTTCATCGGTGGATCGGGCTGCGATTGGTAAAACCCAAACTAGAAATGGATGCTGGGATAGAACCCAGATGGGTTCCCTATTCCAAATGATGAGAGGTCTAATTGAGACTTCTTACCAGGGGTAACCCTTGCTGTTGACAAAGGGAAAATTTTCACCCATCAACAAATTCTTAAATTTCTTGGAGATGTTGAGTTGATTGTTCATCATGGTTACAATGTTTACATTGTTAAGAATGAGAGAATACATAGATACAAATTTAAGTGTTGGACTTGAATTAAAATTTTGGTGCATTCTCGATTGTTACAATTCCAAGGGAGGAAAATTTATTAATATCCTCTAGATATATTAGCTTGGCTTTTCTATCCTCATCCTACTCTATCGATGTACAAGTTCTTAGTTGAAGTTGTTTTTAAGCCTTGTGTTCCTAATGAGAATAAATGTTGGCAAGTCTTTGACAATGAACTCATTTTTAATGTTTTTTTGGGAATTAAATAACTTAGTAGTTTTCGTTCAGAGGATATGTTAAAGTTAAACACAAATATCATAAGAAAAATAATCTCTACTAAATGATCACATGAACCTAGAACACAAGATACATGGTATCTTTGATTCACGAATAAATCAATGAATGACGTTATGATAGTTTACATGATGATATTACAAATGTGCATTGTCTAAACATTTTACGTTTTGGTATTGTGAGTCGAAATCCGATAATATAAATCTGGGCAAAATCTTATTTTTTCGTTGTTTAAATTGCACTTTCGAATGCATAAATGGGTTTGGTGTGCTGAAAAACCCTTAGGGCACTTGGATTATACAAACTTACCCTTGGGACACTTAGATTATACTTAACCAGTCAAATCTATAGATCCAACAATTTATCCTCAGATTCATATAAAATTGAATGAATAATATGACCAGAAAATAACCAAAACATAGAATGTTTAAACTACAATGTACAAATTACAAATGAGACAACCCATCATATACATATATATATATATGTGTGTGTGTGTGTGCGTGTGGCTTTCCCCAAACCCATAAAAAGTGAGACCGTAAAGCCAACTTACTAACGACCATTGTGGATTATCATTGGCGACCAAGAGTGATTTGTAAATTAGTTTAATGATCGCAAGGTTGAGGTTAACCACCATAACCCCAATAAGATGAAGGCTCATGGATTAAAGAAGAATGGTGCATAATACATTGAAGAGGAAATTAAATAATAGGGAATATAAGAGAAAAAAAAGTGATATATATTTAATAGTAGTAGTCTAAACGTTCTACCTTTTGGCAGTTTTTTGGTGAATTTTTCTGTTTGATTTTGCCCGAAATCCGGTGAGGAATGGTTGGATCTGCAGATTTGAGTGGCTAAGTTTGTATAATCCAACTGCCTTAGAGTTTTTTCAGCACGCTAAATCCATTTATGCATTCAACAATGCAATTCCACAACAAAAAATAATGATTTTATCTAGATTTGCATTGTCAGATTCTGACCAAAAAACCCAAAAAATAGAACGTTTAGCCAACACCTATTTAATCAATATTTTTGAGAGATGATGGTTTAATGTCATGACATAAGAATATTGAATATTATATAAAAAAAAGTGGATAAAAGATTATTGTATTCAATATAGGATTAAAACGAATTTAAATTATTAAATATGGCTATTGGCTACTCCAAAGTAGAAAATAATAAATCAATAAATTCATCATAGTCTTTAATTAACATCAAGATGTTTTACTTTAGTCATATGATTATTTGAAAGCATTCAATTTATATATTATTTAGCATATCATTCCATTGAAATGCGGTTCCATGCCATTTTCTTAGTAAAGGGCCTTGATTTGAAGCTAGAGAATATGATCTTGTGAAAGAAGCTTCGAAATATTTTGTTGAAGAATATTATTTGAACAGTATGTCATTCTTGATGTTGGTGAATTTGGTTCTCATCACGAAAATGAGTGAATAAATCTATTTTATGTTGGTTTTATAAATATCAATTAACTTTATTTGGAAGATAAATTTTTGTATACATAGGATGGCTGAGATATTGCAAATAATGATGACATCTAAGATTAATCAAATAATTGCCTCTTTTTACTTGTAATCAAATAATTTCCTTCATATGTAGAAATGAGTCTTTTCACTACATTATGGGGAATCTATGATTATAAAAGGATGCTCATGGGACTTATAAGTGATGATGTCACTTTCATAAAGAAATAGATTATGCCTGTGGAATTCTTGTTGGAGGTATAGTTTTTATTTATCTGAATGATCTCATTGTTTTGTGTAAGTATATGGATGATCATTTTGAGTATCTAAAATAAAATTTTAGAACATGCAACATTATTCATAATATCTGTGGTTTTCCAAAATACCATATATTTGAAGTGAATAGAAGGAACTAATGTGATGTACTATTACTAAGGAAAGTATTTATAGAGACCATGAAAAAGGTGAAGGCTAGTCATGATTTGACTTTTATTGTAAAGTGAATCGAGGGTTCAATCTTTTTGTGGGAAGATTAAGTTCCTTAGAATATTAAGTTCTAAACTTGAGGTCACAAATCATATTGTCAATATGTTTAATAAACATGTTGATTCACTACTATAATAGGGTTAGGCATCCTCTTCCTTTGCATTTTTTTTTTAATTGTGAAATGAGACAAAATATGATGTAACGGGAAGGGGTATTTTTCTACGTCATTCTAGTATAATGTCTTATCATGCATTTTTTCATGTTTTGGTCCTTTTGTGTCTTTGTTGCATCTTAAATGTCTTGTTAATATCCTTTTTCTTTCTTATTTTTTTTTTCTCTTTGTTTAGTTTCTTAGTTTCATCCTCCTTCTATGATTAACATTCCACCATTGTCCTTTTAGTGTCCTCATTTTCACACTAGCATCCTTTGTAGCATCCTATTAGTGTCCTTATATTTATCACTAGTACTCCATTAGCATCGTTACAACATCTTCAAAGTCCCTCTTAGCATACTATTAGCGTCCTTAGTGGTCTATTTAGAATAGTATTAGCATCCTCACAACTTCTTCTTGGGTCTCTATAGTGTCAGTTTGGCATTCTTACTTTTTGTTTTAGTCTTGTTTATTATGTGACATTAATCAATTAATATATTTACATTATGCGATATTAATCAATAAATTTATTTAATAAATATTTATATGCGACATGAATCAATATTTACATTATGTGATGGTAATTAGTGTATCTTAATATACAACACACAATATAAAAGAAAAGTCTTATATAAATTCATAGAGATTTATATACAATCGTCTTATTTTTTCATGTCACAAGTACTCCATTGCCATCCCATGGGGATATGAATATTATGCACTGTAAAATACATAAAAAGGCGGTCTATCACCATTTCTTGGAAATATGAATATTAAATACAAGATTTAAATTGAATCAACCATCGTGGAAGGATTAATCATCATCATCCAAAGCTTGTATGTCATCTTCTTATTTTTCTTCTAAAGGTTGTTGTCAGAACAAAACAAAAGGACAATTAAGACACTTGCAATTAAAGATAAGTTAGTATACAAAATATTGATTAGAAGCACTTAAAAATGACACTTAAGTTCAAACTATTTATAGCATACTTCAGTTACCATAGGCTTCATGTATTCCACCATATTTCATAGCCATTCTTTAGGGAATATTTCATCTCAATATCGTTTGTTTTGCATCGATACCCCCACTGTATTTCCATAAGAGAAAAACTTAAATAATATTTTCGATAAGCTAGTATACAATAAACCTACCAACTATTGTTAATGAATACTTACAATAAATAAAATCATAACTTAACAATTTGCCATTGTTATTCTCTATGCTTCTCATCTATACAAAAGAAATAAAATGAAATGAGAAACATATATGATCATTACTATAAAATATGTCATGAAGACTTTTGAAATGATAAGTAAACAATTATATTATTTCTTACTTTGGTGGCCCTGCGTTGTGGTGTTTTGATGAGTTATTGTTCCATTGTAATCCTTTGATCATTTTTTTCTCTTCATCTTTGATCTCCTTGGAAAGGGATTTCTAAACATCTTCTCAATGTTTGGTGGTGTTGAACATATTTTCATTGATGTCAATGATGGTGTTGATTGTAGGAGTAAAGCAGTAGAATAGCACAAAATCGATGAATGATAGAACAACGCAGAGTTGATGGTTGACAAAACGACCCAAATCAATGGTTGATAGAAAAACACAGTGTTTGCAGACCAAAAAAGCGATAGAACAACATAGTATTGGATGGAACAACACAATGTTTAATAGAACATCACAATAAAATTTCTATTGAAGAACATATCGACAACTCTACAGTTTATCGAAGTTAAACAATTGATCGTGACCGTCAATAATGCCCAGAGTCTCCGCTTGTACTTTAATAATGGACGGAAGAGATTAGACCTCTATCTAGATCAACAACCAATATCAATTTCCATTCATAATCCAAAGCATCAACGCAAAGGATTTCAGAGCTAAGCCTTCGAAGTCGAGAGGATCCAACAATGAAGAATACTCCAATGAAGGCAGAGTGACAAACTACATAGATTTATTTGGATTAAGAAGTCGATGCCAGGATGGAGACACATATCAATAGATAGTGATAATCATTCGGGGTAAGATCAAAGGATACTTCGACGAAGCTGACCAACGGTCTAGATGAGTTCAGAGTAGTCAGGACAACAACTACGAAAGTGACAAATGGTGTCACTGTATTAGCCTTCAGAGTGAGGACTTTGGAGTCCAGTTTAGGGAGTTTACTACAACACTCCAAAATACATCAGTTCGAAGAATATTCATCTTCGATACCGTGCATTTGACGTTAATTAGTTTGAAAACTTCATGCAATATAGCCCGTCAGAGTCTGAGTGTTGTAAGTCTCAAGTATCAAGGCACTCCAAAAATAAAAAGTTTGATGACTTTGAGAAGAATTAAGCCCCGATACTGGAAAGTGTTTGGTCACAATGAAAGGTCACATGTAACCTATCCTTAGAATTAATCACTTGGTTTGTTAGTTCCTAGGTGTTTCAGAGCCCAATATCGCGAAAAAATCAATGGACGAGATCAAGTCAAGACCATATCTAACGATGGATGTGTTTGAGGAGACAAGTACCTGACAAGGTTAGTGGTCCTGATCACAAATTGACAATGGTAATTAAATGAGAAACCTAATCGGATAGTGGATGAGTGTTAAGGTCTTGCGAGTTTGATAGGCACCCGACTTGTCTCAATAAACACAATCCTAGATCGATGGATGAGATCAAATGAAAAATGATTGGATGGTCGTTGGGCATCAAAATTGTGTTGTGAGCAGATTATGTGAAATGAAAGTGTTAGGGCTCAATTTTGAGGAAGAGACAAAAGGAATTGAAGTCGACTTGATGAACACGACTTCGTATGTGGGCAAATGGTTGAGTACACAATCTTTATAAATAATTATTCTTTGGTTGAGCTAGTGTGAGAGTGTAAGGGGAATGAAGTGGATCTGAAATAGCGAGGGAGTGGAGTATAGTTCATATCTCATGAACCTCGTGGAGAAGAAGACCAGGTATTATGTGAAGTGATTTGTTGTGGCTTACGATAAATTTTAGACAATTGTTTTCAAAGGAATTTCAGAACATCCAGGTTGGTTCCTAGTGTGTAGGTTGGTGTCTATAGAGGATTGGTGTCCTCTTTCATTTGCAGGATGGTGCATGTCTCTAGGTTTTTTCCTAGTGTGTAGGTTGTTGCCTACAAAGGATTGGTGTCCTCTTTCATTTGTAGGTTGGTTCCTATCTCCATGTTGGTGTTTGGTGTGTAGGTTGGTGCCTACAGGGGATTTGTGTCCTCTTCTATTTGCAGGTTGGTGCCTGAAGTTTATGAGTTGGTTTTCATAAGAGGATTGGTGTCCTCACAGAGAATTATTTTATCTGTAAAATACTTTCAAGGTTTTCACCTACTATATATGTAACACGTTGATTATGATGAGTATCTCTTTGATATGAATGCTTGCAACAATAAATGACAATATGTTTTAAGTTAGTATAAAACAAATTGTTGAAAGTGCTCATTACTGATTCACCACCCTCTCAATACTACTAACATTCCAACAATTGGGATCAGAGTGGTTTCCTTCACCAACAATCTAACCATTGGAAGGTATATTCCAACAAGTCACATGGATAAACAAGAAATATTATCTTTAAGAAAATCTCCATACTTTGATGGAAAAAAATATGCCTTCTGGAAAATCAGAATGAGAGTGTATCTGCAGTCATTGGGGTATGATGTCCAGGAATCATTTAAGAATGGTTATGAAACCCCAACAAATCCGATTTTTTTATAGGTGCAAATAAGCTATGTGAAAAAAATGCAAAGGCCATGAATGCGATTATGGAAGGGTTATCAAAATTAGAATTCACCAATGTTATGCACTATAAAAAAGAAAAGGAGATGTGGGATAAACTACAAAACACCCATGATGGATATGATAAAGTCAAGCAAGCAAAGCTACAAACTCATAGGAGTCAATTTGAAAGCTTGAATATGAATGATGAAGAAAACATTGCAACATACCTTTTACATATAGATGAAATTGTAAACATCATTAGAGGTTTGGGGGAAACGATGAGCAATTCATTGTGTAGAAAAAACTGTTGATGTTTTGGTGGCTACTGGAGGTATTAACCTCCATGTGTAACCTATGTCTTAGAATAGAATATTCTTGAAGCAAGTGAACCATTAAAAAGATGTGTGGAAATCCTAGAAGACAAGTTGACCTAGCAAAATAATAATATTAGAATATTATCTTCCAGAAATACAAGTTGGCTCCACAGGAAAAAGATAAACAAAAATATAATTACCATGAAGTTTGGTTGACCCAGCCAGAAAATTCACTGGACAGATTAATATAAATAGAGGATGTTTTAATTCATTTGAACACCCAGTTAGAGCGCAAGTCTTGTGGAGAGTTGCAGTTGTAGCTGCAAGGAGGAATGAGGGTGCATGTTCATATCTTGGTCTTGGTCTCTCTCTTGGTGACATTATTGGTGATTCTCTCGGTGATATTCTTGTTAATACTCTTGGTGATATTCTTGTTAAGTATGGCGCAAGTTTGAGAGAGTAGTGTAGCTACAATTGCTGCAGTTGTGTATGGTACTTGTTCTATGGATATGGAGACTCTCTCTCTTGTTCCCTACCCTTGGAGAAGGAGAGCTCTACTTGTCTTGAGTTGTTGTTGCAGTTAGTAGATAGGGTTTATTTGTTGCTTCTAGAGTAGGCTTGTCAGAATTATTCTAAGTAAAGGTTAATGTTCTCGGGGGTGGCATATGTGAATTCCTATGGTTGGGTGATAATGATGTGACATTGTCTAGGTTAAATGAGCATACCAAAATTTCAACATGGTATCAAAGTCGGTTTCCTTCGTAACAGTCTAACAACTGGAAGGAAGATCCAAATTTCCCCCCATTGTTAAGCTCATTGAGCACATACTGAACCCAATAAGAAGTTATCCTAAGTAGGGTGCATCTCTTCCCCAGATCAAATCTACAAATTTCTAAAGTTGATAAATTAGGGTTTCCTCATAAAACCCTAGGTTTGCAGTACCAGTTCTAGTTGCAGTATAAGTTCCTTCATCCCAGTTCCTTCATGCCAGTTCCTTCATGCCAGTTTCTTCATTCCAGTTGCAACACCAGTTACAGCGCTAGTTGTAGCACGAGTTGCAATGCCAGTTGCAACACGAGTTGCAGTGCCAACACCAGTTGTAGTGAAAGTTTCTGTGAAGTGTTGGGACTAATATTTGGTTGTCCTAGTGCGCCTTACCCTAGCGCATATCCATCTACCTTTATATTACAAGTTGGATCACCTTTGAATTTTTAAGGAGAAGGGATCTCTTACAATCATAGATCTAGAGGGATCTCAGATCCAACACATTCAGAGGAACAACACACTCCAAGTTTGATTATTTTCATATGCCTCTAACTGTTATGGAATTATTGTAACCTTATGAAGATCTTGTTGTATTTTGATATATTGAAGTTATGGTTATCATAGTAACCTATGTTTAGAGTTAAAGTTATAAGATGACTCTAGTCAAAGTATTAGATTGATTAAGGATGATATTTTTAGAGTTTATTTGCATTATATTCTCTAACTCATATTTCTGTCAAGAAAGCATATTGTCTTAAGTACATGGGACATGTTGAAGATAATACTTATCATCTTGAGTGAAGGAGACTCGAAATAATATCACAACAATCATTCTTGAAGATAATACTCCAGGTTCCAGGTTTGATTGATTAAATTAATAAGTTTCCAATTTGCACATATCAAGTTTAATAATTGTTACATTACTAGTTATGACAACAATCCTTTAAAGGATCTATTACTACTAGATACAATGAATACTTGGAATCATGTGAGTACTATTGATGTAAATGCTTATTGTACTTAGTCACATGATGAACTAACATCTCCTCTAGGAGATACTTCTTGTTTTTCTTCCAGATTATTTTATAAATTCCATAGAGGTCACCTTGGAGGAATGATTGATCACAACACTAGAAGAGTGTTGTTCCTATTTCTTATTAGTATATTTTTATTTTTTTCTCTTGTTCCAGGAAAGTTACAAGTAATAGCTCTGAGAAGAAGCTATTGTGATTATTGTTCTTGTTCTTGTTTTTATTATAAGAGTATTATTCTTGTCTACTGTTTCCCCCTTGTTGTCCTTGTTCCAAGCAGGTCACAGGTGATAACTCTGAGTGGAGCTATAGTGACGATTGTATGAGGAAACATATTAAATGGTCTCTAGTTTGAGACATGGAACATACTATCCAGATAATAAGTTGTATACATGAATTTATACATCCATGTAATGAAGAAGAACAATACAAAGAAGGGTACATTTTGGGACACTGAGTATCTCATATGGAGATTGATTGCAAGGAGAAAAAGGCTCCAAGGATAACCAAAAAAATCCCTCTAGTGCAATTGATCACTCCTCATATCAGGAAGAGTTAGTAGAGCTAGAAGGGCCTACCCAGAATCATTGCAGTAACCAAGAAGAGACCAGTGTGGTCCTATGAAACATTGCAACATGCAACATTGATGAGCCATATCATGAGGAGTAGATGGCTCCACTGGTGGTGAGGTAGGAGACCCCACCGAGTACTAACTCAGAATGAGCTAGAGTTTAGAGGGAGTCATTCCTCACGATCTAGTAGGTAGGAGAAACCTCCCCATGAACATTCATAGGAGACTTCAAAGAAAATCATCACGCACAGAGCGAGCAGATGTATTTGAAGATTATACAGACTCAGAGGGAGTCAAGCTTCAAAGGGATAATGGAGACTCATAGACTTTCAAATTCATATGGAAGAGAGAGATCTATTTTAGGACCGACAGAAAAATTCCATGGGTTGAGAAGGATAGATCGAAGCTTCATAGGCTTCGAGAAGATATGAGATCTTATGGTAAGATTCCCTTGCTTCAACATACTTTGCTATAGTGACTAAGGAGGAAGCTAGTCAGAAGGACTGGGATGCATATATTTTTCTTGGTTCTGAGACCAGAAGGGAAGCCAATGGTGACTTCCAAGTTGATCTACAATATCAAGCATGTTGCAGATAAATAGCCTAGAAATGTACAAAGCCTGATTTGTGTCCAGAGGATTCTCCTAGCAAGGGAGAAGACTATGAAGAGACACTTTCTCCAGTATATTGCTAGTGACGAACATGTAACAGATATATTGACCAGGCCTCCGTCAAGGACAAGCTTGGAGTGGTCCAAGTGTTTTTCTCCAGTAGTGAGAATTGATGTATTCCCTAGTAGCGAGAAGTGATGTGATCCCCAGTAGTGGGAGCTACCCCAACACAGGTTGGTGCTCCAACGAAAGATGGTGTGCTACTCTAAGGAAGGTTGTTACTCCAACATAGGCTAGTATGCTATCCTAGTGCAAGTTGGTGTTGAAAATACTAAGACAACTAAGAAGGGGGGGGGTGAATCAGTTGTTTATGAGCTTAAACAATTTTATACCTTTTAAACATTATTAATCTTACTTCAAGTGATCATCAACAATATACAACATATGGATAGTAAAAGTAAAGACCATCAGTCACACATAAAGTACACACAGAGACAGATTTTCACGAGGAAACCCATAAAGGGAGAAA
>JZKD02S1674980.1:538519-557685 GCA_000966675.3 Picea glauca
TTTGAATTATAATACACTCATTACTTCACTTTATTATTTACCTTTTAAAATCTCTTAAACCACTTTGACTAGTTTGACCTTTTGGGGCTTCTAGATGACATATGAGGGTCCTCCAGCTTCGTAAGGTCATAACTCTCAAACCGTGAGGAGTTATGTGAAGTTAAACATACCACCAGAAATGGAATGAAATATACTATTCATATAGAATAGTATTATCTAAAAATGTATCATAACTCATACCATTATCCATCAAACACTCTTGGGTCCATTACCCAAACCTGGGGTCTCCAACTTCTCATGGCCATAACTCTCAAACCGTGAGGAGTTATGTGACGCTCCACATACCACCAGAAATGGAATGGCATGTACTATCCGTATAGAATAGTATTATCTGAAAATATATCATAACGAATACCATTATCCATCAAACAATCTTGGGTCCATTACCCAAACTTGGGGTCTCCAACTTCTCATGGCCATAACTCTCTAACCGTGAGGAGTTATGTGACGTTCCACATACCACCAAAAATGGAATGACAAGCACTATACATCTAGGATAGTTTACCTGAAAAATTCATTGTCCTTCAGCTCATTATTCCACAATTAAGCATGGGTTCTCTTACTCCGCAAAGCATCTTTCTATGAGGGCTTTCACCATGAGGGGGCCACTTTGGAGTTCATCCATATTTACTTTTTATCAACCATGAAAAGACAATAATGAGTCATATTTACATCAAAAAATATTGGGTCCATTACCCAAACCTTTGTGACGCGGGGCTTTCTCCCCTAAAATATAGGAGACTGGATAATGTCTAATTATGACTAATAAACAAGGAATAACCTTAGGAAAAATAAATCCTATGTGTGTGTGAAGTAACTCCAATAAATTTTTTATCCCTGAAATAGGCCAATTATGTGATTTTTGTGATTACGACTCCAACACAACTGACATAATCAAAATCTAAGGCCTAAAAGTGCCAAAACGATCACCAAGGATTTCCCATTGAACTAGCCTTGTTAACTGTGGCCTTCGTTAAACATTGACCCACTCAAATTCTTGAATGATATGTTCAGTTATCTCTCTAGAATCCCCTGCTTGTGCTTTTTGTGTTGCAAAAAATGGCACCTCAATCAGACATCGTATCATTTTGTATGATAAGGTTATGGACTTTCGAACTCAAGCTCTCGTTGTTTCTTGTTAGTATGACACTTAGAAGTTTTTCCAATTTTGTCTTCCTAGGGAGGAGAAATTCCCACAAACTCCTTCGAGAGTTCCTTCAAACTCCCATGAAAGCCAAGGAGAAGTTCCCACTAACTCCTCCGAAACAAATCAGAGGAGTTCCCATTAACTCCTCTAAAACAAATTGAAGGAGTTCCCATCAACTCCTCTGAAATTTTGAAGGAGTTCCCATCAACTCCTCCAAAACCTACAAAACTGCCTTTAGTAATTTAGCCATAAATTTTGACTCGGGTGTCCGTTTTGTGCATTCTTTATACTTTGAAAAGGTATTTTTGAGATATACAACTTTCTTGTTATATGATTTGAGAAATTCCTAACATTTGTATACATATTTTGGGATTAATATATGACACCTTGTTAACAACCCCAAAGAATACAGTGCTTCAATCAAGGGTAGAGGAACCAATAATAAAACTCAGGGAAACACATATGAACTCTCACTTAGTTAATTTTTCAGTTCTATGGTTTCAAAGGTGTGGTTCTAATAATGTATTTTGAAGGATACTCTTTGGTCAGTCATCCACTACATGTTGAATGGTGCTAGGTACCAATGTCGAGAGAAGGTCGTACTCAACATTCTTGCAATGTGATCTACAACGAATGACAATAGAACATTAACAATGCCATCAATTTTCACAGCCACAAAGAGAAGTGAAGGGAATTAAACTCTAATGGATGGATATAGTCTGAACACTATTATGACTAGATCTCCCAATACTCAAGTCAACCATTACGGTACATGAGACACACTATGGCTGAAATCTATGATAGCCCACCAAGTGCTAGAACACAAATTCGAAATGTAATTGTTGTCTTTGTTTCTCATCATTACAAAGAGAATAAAGACAAAATGTTGGGAAATGAAAGGTCACATGGGTAGGTGGAAGGCCGAGAGTCATATTGAGCCTCAATGAATACTAGAATTGTACCCAAAGGAAGTGATTTTTGTCTCTTCAAGCATTGTATACATTAAGTGAACTATTTCATGAAAGACTATTGTGTTAACTAAAATTGAGGAGCATTCCTTAGAGATTTCATGTACTATTACTGAAACTATTAATGAGGAGAAACATGTTTAGTGAAGTTATTTTATGAAGAACTCTGATTCTCATGTTGGATGTATTGTGGACTATTCCTCTACATTTTTCTCAACACGTAGGTTATGTAAATATGTACTTCCTATTGTAGACTATTCTTATGTATGGTGGCTGCATTATTATTTCATTTCTTTAAGGAATGTTTGTCTAAATTTATGGGCATGGAACCATAAATAATTGTTTAAATGCTAGACTAATTTATGTTTACAGTTGTTTATTCATGTTCTAGTCTTTACTTTGTGTGAACTATTTCCCGGGCCCTTGATAGGAGCATATCTAGTTCTATGTTTACTTTCTAGTTGAGTTAGTTTAGTTAGGACACATGCATCTTAGATTAGTTTCATTTTAGACCTTAGCTTAGGAAACCTTCATCGGTGGATCGGGATGCAATCGGTAAAACCCAAACCAGAAATGGATGCCGGGCTAAAACCCGGATGGGTTCCCTATTCCAAATGATGAGAGGTCTAATTGAGACTTCTTACCAGGCGTAACCCTTGCTATTGACAAAGGGAAATTTTTCACCCATCAACAAATTCTTAAATTTCTTGGAGATGTTGAGTTGATTGTTCATCATGGTTACAATGTTTAAATTGTTAAGAATGAGAGAATACATAGATACAAATTTAAGTGTTGGACTTGAATTAAAATTTTGGTGCATTCTTGATTGTTACAATTCCAAGGGAGGAAAATTTATTAATATACTATAGATATATTAGCTTGGCTTTTCCATCCTCATCCTACTCTATCGATGTACAAGTTCTTAGTTGAAGTTGTTTTTAAGCCTTGTGTTCCTAATGAGAATAAATGTTGGCAAGTCTTTGACATTGAACTAATTTTTAATGTTTTTTGGGGAATTAAAGAACTTAGTAGTTTTTGTTCAGAGGATATGTTAAAGTTAAAACACAAATATCATAAGAAAAATAATCTCTACTAAATGATCACATGAACCTAGAACACAAGATACATGGTATCTTGATTCACGAATAAATCAATGAATGATGTGATGATGGTTTACATGATGATATTACAAATGTGCATTGTCTAAACGTTTTACATTTTGGTATTGTTAGTGGGAATCTGACAATATAAATCTGGTCAAAACCTTAATTTTCCATTGTTTAAATTGCACTTTCGAAAGCATAAATGGGTTCGGTGTGTTGAAGAACCCTTAGGGCACTTGGATTATACAAACTTACCCTTGGTACACTTAGATTATACAAACTTAACCAGTCAAATCTATAGATCCAAAAATTTATCGTCAGATTCATATAAAATTGAATGAATAATATGACCAGAAAATAACCAAAACATAGAATGTTTAAACTACAACTTACAAATTACAAATGAGACAACCCATCATATATATGTGTGTGTGTGTGTGTGTGTGTGTGTGTGTGTTTCCCCAAACCCATAAAAGGTGAGACCGTAAAGCCAACTTACTAACGACCATTGTGGATTAGCACTGGCGACCAAGAGTAATTTGTAAATTAGTTTAATGATCACAAGGTTGAGGTTAACCACCATAACCCCGATAAGATGAAGGCTCACAGATTAAAGAAGAATGTTGCATAATACATTGAAGAGGAAATTAAATAATAGGGAATATAAGAGCTGAAAAAGTGTTATACATATATTTAGTAGCAGTGGTCTAAACGTTCTACCTTTTGGCAGTTTTCTGGCAAATTTTTCCGTTTGATTTTGCCCGAAATCCGGTGAGGAATGGTTGGATCTGCAGATTTGAGTGGATAAGTTTGTATAATTCTAGTGCCTTAGAGTTTTTTCAGCTCGCTAAATCCATTTATGCATTCAAACATGCAATTCAAACAACAAAAAATAGTGATTTTATCTAGATTTACAATGCCGGATTCCGGCCAAAAGACCCAAAAGGTAAAATGTTTAGCCAACACCTATTTAATCAATGTTTTTGAGATATGATGGTTTGATGTCATGACATAAGAATATCAAATATTATAAAAAAAAGTGAATAAGAGATTATTGTATTCAATATAGGATTAAAACGAATTTAAATTATTAAATATGGCTATTGGCTACTCCAAAGTAGAAAATAATAAATCAATAAATTCATCATAGTCTTTCATTAACATCAAGATGTTTTACTTTGGTCATATGATTATTTGAAAGCATTCAATTTATATATTATTTAGCATATCATTCCATTGAAATGCGGTTCCATGCCATTTTCTTAGTAAAGGGCCTTGATTTGAAGCTAGAGAATATGATCTTGTGAAAGAAGCTTCGAAATATTTTGTTGAAGCATATTATTTGAACAATATGTCATCTTGATGTTGGTGAATTTGGTTCTCATCACGAAAATGAGTGAATAAATCCATTTTATGTTGATTTTATAAATATCAATCAACTTTATTTGGAAGATAAATTTTTGTATACATAGGATGGCTGAGATGTTGCAAATAATGATGGCATATAATGATGGCATCTAAGATGATGTCTACTATAGATGGAATTTTTACTTGTAATCAAATAATTTCCTTCATATGTATAAATGAGTCTTTTCAATACATTGGGGAATCTATGATTATAAAAGGATGTTCATGGGACTTATAAGTGGTGGTGTCACTTTCATAAAGAAATAGATTATGCCTGTGGAATTCTTGTTGGAGGTATAATTTCTATTTATCTGAATGATCTCATTGTTTTGTCTAAGTATAGGGATGATCATTTTGAGTATCTAAAATAAAAATTTTAAACATACAATAAATTCATAATATCCGTGGTTTTCAAAAATACCATATTTGGAGTGAATAGAAGGAAATTAATGTGATGCACTATTATTAAGGAAAGTATTTATAGAGACCATGAAAAAGGTGAAGGCTATTCATGATTTGACTTTTATTGTAAAGTGAATTGAGGGTTCAATCTTTTCGTGTGAATATTAAGTTCCTTAGAATATTAAGTTCTAAGCTTGAGGTCACAAATCATATTGTCAAGATGTTTAATAAACATGTTGATTCACTACTATAATAGGGTTAGGCATCCTCTTCCTTTGCATTTTTATTTTGTTTTATTGTGAAATGAGACAAAATATGATGTAATAGGAAGGGGTATTTTTCTAGGTCGTTCTAGTATAATGTCTTATCATGCAGTTTTTTCATGTTTTGGTCCTTTTGTGTCTTTGTTGCGTCTTAAATGTCTTGTTAATATCCTTTTTCTTTCTTATTTTTTTTTCCTTTGTTTAGTTTCTTAGTTTCATCCTCCTTCTATGATTAGCATTCCACCATTTTCCTTTTAGTGTCTTCATTTTCACACTAGCATCCTTTGTAGCATCCTATTAGTTTCCTTACATTTATCACTAGTACTCCATTAGCATCGTTACAACATCTTCAAAGTCCCTCTTAGCATACTATTAGCGTCCTTAGTGGTCTATTTAGAATACTATAAGCATCCTCACAACTTCTTCTTGGGTTTCTATAGTGTCGGTTTGGCATTGCTACTTTTTGTTTTAGTGTTGTTTTTTATGTGACATTAATCAATTAATATATTTACATTATGTGATATTAATCAATATATTTATTTAATAAATATTTATATGCGACATGAATCAATATTTACATTATGTGAAGGTAATTAGTGTATATTAATATACACCACACAATATAAAAGAAAAGTATTATATAAATTCATAGAGATTTATATACAATAGACCAATTTTTCCATATCACAAGTACTCCATTGTCACCCCATGGAAATATGAATCTTATGCACTGTAAAATACATAAAAAGGTGGTCTATCACCATCCCATGGAAATATGAATATTAAATACAAGATTTAAATTGAATCAACCATCGCGGAAGGATTAATCATCATCATCCAAAGCTTGTATGTCATCTTCTTCTTTTTCTTCTAATGGTTGTTGTCAGAAAAAAACAAAAGGACAATTAAGACACTTGCAATTAAAGATAAGTTAGTATACAAAATCTTGATTATAAGCACTTAAAAATGACACTTAAGTTCAAACTAATTATAGCATACTTTAGTTACCATAGGCTTCATGTATTCCACCATATTTCATAGCCATTATTTAGGACATATTTCATCTCAACATCAGTTGTTTTGCATCGATACCCCCACTGTATTTCCATAAGAGAAAAACGTAAATAATATTTTCGACAAGCTAGTATACAATAAACCTACCAACTATTGTTAATGAATACTTAAAATAAATAAAATCATAACTTAACAATTTGCCATTATTATTCTCTATGCTTCTTATCTATACAAAATAAATAAAATGAAATGAGAAACACATATGATCATTACTATAAAATATGTCATGAATACTTTTGAAATGATAAGTAAACAATTATATTATTTCTTAATTTGGTGGCCTTGTGTTGTGGTGTTTTGATGAGTTATTTTTCCATTGTAATCCTTTGATATTTTTTTTCTCTTCATCTTTGATCTCCTTGGAAAGGGATTTCTGAACATCTTCTCAATGTTTGGTGGTGTTGAAAATATTTTCATTGATGTCAAGGATGGTGTTGACTGTAGGAGTAAAGCAATAGAATAGCACATAATTGATGAATGATAGAACAATGCAGAGTTGATGGTTGAAAAAACGACCCAAATCGATGGTTGATAGAACAACACAGTGTTTGCAGACCAACAAAGTGATAGAACAATGTAGTATTCGATGGAACAACACAATGTTTAATAGAACATCACAATAAAATTTCTATTGAAGAACATATCAATGACTCTGTAATCTATCGAAGTTACACAATTGATCGTGACCGTCAACTATAATTCCCAGAGTCTCCGCTTGTACATTAATAATGGACGAAAGAGATTAGACCTCTATCCAGATCGACAACCAACATCAACTTCCATTCAGAATCTGAAGCATCAATGCAAAGGATTTCAGAGTTAATCCTTCGAAGTCGAGAGGATCCAACAATGAAGAATACTCTGATGAAGGTAGAGCGACAAACTACATAGATTTATTTGGAGTACGAAGTCGATGCCAGGATGAAGACACATGTCAAAATATAGTGATAATCATTTGGGGTAAGATCAAAGGATACTTTTATGAAGTTGACCAATGGTCCAGATGAGTTCAGAGTAGTGAGAACAACAACTACGAAAGTGACAAATGGTGTCACTGTATTAGTCTTCGGAGTGAGGACTTTGGAGTCCAGTTTAGGGAGTTTAATACAACACTCAGAAAGACATAGGTTTGAATAATATTCTTCTTCGATACCATACATTCGACGTTAATTAGTTAGAAAAATTCATCCAATATAGCCTATCAGAGTCTGAGTGTCGGAGTTTTTTAAGTCTCAAGTATCAAGACACTCCAAAAATAAAATTTCGATGACTTTGAGAATAATTAAGCTTCAATACTCGAAAGTGTTTGGTCACAACGAAAGGTCACATGTAACTTAGCCTTAGAATTAATCACTTGGTTTGTTTGTGCCTAGGTTTTTCGGAGCCCAATATCACGAAAACATCAATGGACAAGATCAAGTCAAGACCATATCTAACGATGGATGTGTTTGAGGAGACAAGTCCCTGACAAGGCTAGTGGTCTTGATCACAGATTGACAATGTCAATTAAATGAAAAACCTGATTGGACAATGGATGAGTGTTAAGGTCCCGCATGTTTGATAGGCACCCCAATTGTCTCAATAAACATGATCCTAGATCGACGGATGAGATCAAATGAAAAATGATCGGATGGCTGTTGAGCATCAAAATTGTGCTGTGAGCAGAACATGTGAAATGAAAGTGTTAGGGCCTGATTTTGAGGAAGAGACAAAAGGAATTGAAGTCGACTTGATGAACATGACTTCATATGTGGAAAAATGGTTGAGTACACGAGATTTATAAATAATGATTCCTTGGTTGAGCTAGTGTGAGAGTGTGAGGGAATGAAGTGGATCTGAAATAGCGAGGGAGTTGAGTATATTTCATATCTCATGAACCTCGTGGAGAATAAGACTGAGTATTATGTGAAGTGATTTGTTGTTGATTACGATCAATTTTAGACAATTGTTTTCAAAGGAATTTCAGAACATCCAGGTTGGTGCCTGGTGTGTAATTTGGTGTCTATAGAGGATTGGTGTCCTCTTCCATTTGCAGGTTGGTGCATGTCTCCAGGTTGTTGCCTGGTGTGTAGGTTGTTGCCTACAAGGATTGGTGTCCTCTTCCATTTGCAGGTTGGTGCCTGAAGTTTATGAGTTGGTTCTCATATGAGGATTGGTGTCCTCACAGAGAATTATTTTATCTATAAAATACTTTCAAGGTTTTCACCTACTATATATGTAACACGTTGATTATGATGAGTATCTCTTTGATATGAATGCTTGCAACAATAAATGACAATATGCTTTAAATTAGTGTAAAACAAATTGTTGAAAGTGCTCATTATCGATTCACCACCCTCTCAATACTACTAACATTCCAACAATTGGGATCAGAGTGGGTTCCTTCACCAACAATCTAACCACTGGAAGGTAGATTCCAACAGGTCACATGGATAAACAAGAAATATTGTCTTTAATCAAATCTCCATTTTTTGATGGAAAAAATTATGCCTTCTGGAAAATCAGAATGAGAGTGTATCTGCAGTCATTGGGGTATGGTGTCCGAGAATCAGTTAAGAATGGTTATGAAACCCCAACAAATCCGATTTTTTATATAGGTGCAAATAATCTATGTGAAAACAATGCAAAGGCCATGAATGCAATTCTGGAAGGGTTATCAAAATTAGAATTCACCAAAGTTATGCACTATAAATAAGCAAAGGAGATGTGGGATAAACTACAAAACACCCATGATGGAGATGATAAATTCAAGCAAGCAAAGCTACAAAC
The DNA here is from genome assembly GCA_000966675.3 of Picea glauca. NCBI lineage: Eukaryota > Viridiplantae > Streptophyta > Pinopsida > Pinales > Pinaceae > Picea > Picea glauca. The sequence goes on from JZKD02S1674980.1 coordinate 547,713, forward strand.
TCATAGGAGTCAATTTGAAAGCTTGAATATGAATGATGAAGAAAACATTGCAACATACCTTTTACGTATAGATGAAATTGTAAACATCATCAAAGGTTTGGGGTAAACCACGAGCAATTCATTGTGTAGAAAAAACTATTGATGTTTTGGTGGCTGCGGGAGGTATTAACCTCCATGTGTAACCCATGTCTTAGAATACAATATTATTGAAGCAAGTGAACCATTAAAAATATGTGTGGAAATCCTAGAAGACAAGTCGACCTAGAAAAATAATAATATTAGAATATTATCTTCTAGAAATACAAGTTAGCTCCAAAGGAAAAAGATAAACAAAAATATAATTACCATAAATTTAGGTCGACCTAGCCAAAAAATTCACTGGATGAATTAATATAAATAGAGGATGTTTTAGTTCATTTGTACACCCAATTAGAGCGCAAGTCTTGTTGAGAGTTGCAATTGTAGCTACGAGGAATAAGGGTGCATGTTCATATCTTTGTCTTGGTCTCTCTCTTGGTGACATTATTGGTGATTCTCTTGGTGACATTCTTGGTGATACTCTTGGTGATATTATTCATAAGTATGGCGCAATTCTAAGAGAGTAGTGCATTTGCAACTGCTGCAGTTGTGTATGGTACTTTTTCTATGGATATGGAGACTCTCTCTCTTGTTCCCTACCCTTGGAGAAGGAGCGCTCTACTTGTTTTGAGTTGTTGTTGCAGTTAGTAGCTAGGTTTTATCTGTTGGTTCTGGATTAGGCTTGTCATAATTATTCTAAGTAAAGGTTAATGTTCTTGGGGGTGGCATATGTGAATTCCTATGGTTGGGTGATAATGATGTGACATTGTCTAGGTTAAACGAGCATACGAAAATTTCAACATGGTATCAAAGCCGATTTCCTTCGTAACAATCTAACCATTGAAAGAAAGATCCAAATTTTCCCCCATTGTTAATCTCATTGAGCACATTTTGAACCCAATAAGAAGTTCTCCTAAGAACGGTGCATCTCTTCCCCAGATCAAATCTACAAATTTCTAAAGTTGATAAATTAGGGTTTCCTCATAAAACCCTAGGTTTGCAGTACCAGTTCCTTGATCCCAATTGCTTCATGCTATTTCCTTCATACCGGTTTCTTCATTCTAGTTGCAACACCAGCTACATTGCTAGTTGCAGCATGAGTTGCAGTGCCAACACCAGTTGTAGTGAAAGTTTTTGTGAAGTGTTGGGACTAATATTTGGTTTTCCTAGTGCGCCTTACCCTAGCGCATATCCATATAACTTTATATTACAAGTTGGATCACCTTTGAATTTTTAAGGAGAAGGGATATCTTACAATCGTAGATCCAGAGGGATCTCAAATCCAATACATTGAGAGGAACAACACACTCCAGGTTTGATTATTTTCATATGCCTCTAGATATTATGGAATTATTGTAACCTTATGAACATCTCGTTGTATTTTGATCTATTGAAGTTATGGTTATCATAGTAACCTTTGTTCAAAGTTAAAGTTCTAAGCTGACTCTAGTCAAAGTATTACATTGATTAAGGATGATATTTTTAGAGTTTATTTGCATTATATTCTCTAACTCATATTTTTGTCAAGAAATCATATTGTCTTAAGTACATGGGACATGTTGAAGAGAATACTTACCATCTTGAGTGAAGAAGACTCGAAATAAAATCACAACACTCGTTCTTGAAGATAATACTCCAGGTTCCAGGTTTGATTGATTAAATTAATAAGTTTCCAATTTGCACATATCAAGTTTAATAATTGTTACATTACTATTTATGACAACAATCCTTGAAAGGATCTATTACTACTAGATACAATGAATACTTTGAATCATGTGAGTACTATTGATGTAAATGACTATTGTACTTGGTCACAATATGAACTAACATCTACTCTAGGAGATACTTCTTGTTTTGCTTCCAGGTTATTTTATAAATTCCATAGAGGTCACCTTGGAGGAATGATTGATCACAACACTAGAAGAGTGTTGTTTCTATTTCTTATTATTATATTTTTATTTTTTTCTCTTGTTCCAGGAAGGTCACAAGCAATAGCTATGAGAAGAAGCTATTGTGATTATTGTTCTTGTTCTTGTTTTTATTATAAGAGTATTATTCTTGTCTACTATTTTCCCCTTGTTGTCCTTGTTCCGAGTAGGTCACAGGTGATAACTCTGAGTGGATCTATAGTGATGGTTGCAGGAGGAAACATATTAGATGGTATCTAGTTTGAGACATGGAACATACTATCCAGATAATAAGTTGCATACATGACTTTATACATCCATGTACCGAAGAAGAAAAAGACAAATAAGGGTATGTTGTGGGACACTGAGTATCTCATATGGAGATTGATTGGAAGGAGAAAAAGGCTCCAAGGATAACCAAACAAATCCCTCTAGTGCAGTTGATCACTCCTCATATCAGGAAGAGTTAGTAGAGCTAGAAGGGCCTACCTAGAATCGTTGTAGTAACCAAGAAGAGATCAGTGTGGTCCCATGAAAATTTGCAGGATGCAACATTGATGATCCATATCATGAGGAGTAGATGGCTCCATCAGTGGTGAGGTAGGAGACCCCACCAAGTACTAGCTTAGAATGAGCTAGAGTTTCGAGGGATTCAGTCCTCACAATCTAGTAAGGAGGAGTAGCCTCCCCATGACCATTTACAGGAGAATTCAGAGAAAATCATCACAAAAAGAGGGAGCATATGTATTTGAAGATTATACAGACTCAGAGGGAGTCAAGATTCAAAGGGAGAATGGAGACTCATAGAATTTCAAATTCATATGGAAGAAAGAGATGTATTTTAGGACTGACAGAAAAATTCCATGGGTTGAGAAGGCTAGATCGAAGATTCATAGGCTTCGAGGAGATATGAGATCTTATGGTAAGATTCCCTTGCTTCAATAGAATTTTCTATAGTGATCGAGGAGGAAGCTAGTCAGAAGGACTAGGATACATATATTTTCCTTGGTTTCGAGACCAGAAGGGAAGTCAATGGTGACTTCCAAGTTGATCTACAATATCAAGTATGTTGTAGATAAATAGTCTAGAGATGTACAAAGCCTGATTTGTGTCCAGAGGATTCTCCTAGCAAGGGAGAAGACTATGAAGAGACACTCGGTCTAGTATATTGCTAGTGACGAACATGTTACATATATATTGACCAAGCCTTTGTCAAGGAAAAGCTTGGAGTGGTTCAAATGTTTTTCTCTAGTAGTGAGAATTGATTTATTCCCTAGTAGCGGGAAGTGATGTGATCCCTAGTAGTGGGAGCTACGACAATACAGGTTGGTACTCCAATGCAGGATGGTGTGCTACCCTAGGGAAGGTTGGTACTCCAACACAGGCTGGTATGCTATCCCAGTGCAAGTTGGTACTCTAATGCAGGTTGATATATTACCCCGAGGTAGGTTGGTACTCCAATGCAAGATGGTATGCTACCCCGAAGCAGGTTGGTAATCCAACGCAGGCTGATATGCTACCCAAGTGCAGGTTGGTACTCCAAAATAGGCTGGTATGCTACCCTGATGCAAGTTGGTATGCTACCCCAACGCATGTTGGTACTCCAACGCAAGCTGGTACACTACTCCAGTGAAAGTGAAAAACTTCTTATGATGTATGGATTCGTGAAATTCAACAAGACAATGTCTGAGGTGTGCATAAGAACAGAAGAAACGATGATGATCATGCCAAGAGGAATACATTCCTTGTTAAGAGGGAGTGTTAAATTTTTGAGTCAGATTCTATGTGAACTGACGAGTTACTAGTTATGTATGAACTAGATGCCAACCTGTAGTATCGTAAATGATTCCCATTTAGAGTGTCGATCGATAGAATCAGAGGTTACTATATGGAGGGACAACCAATAACATTGGAGGTTTTTACCAGCTAGATGGGTAATGTGCGGCTATAATGGTGATACTTGTTACATGATCTGTTTAATGATATGATATCCTATGTGGCTATGGTGATGATACCTGTAGAATGTTTTGCAAGACCATGTGCACCTTTCCCATTCCATGTGAGATGGATGGATGTGTTTGAGACCACTACATAAAGAAAATATTAGTTAATACCTCCCTAGCTAAGAGGAAATGTTGATGTTTTGGTAGCTACGAGAGGTATTAACTTCCACATGTATTCTATGACTTAGAACATAATATTTTGGAAGCAAGTGAAATATTAAACAGATGTGTGGAAACCCTATAAGACAATTCAACCTAGAAGAATAATAATATTAGAAAATCATCTTCCAAAAATACAAGTCGGCTCCACAAGAAAAAGATAAACAGAAAACATAATTACTAGAAAGTCAGGTCGACCTAGCCAGAAAAGTCATTGGATAGATTAATATGAATAGAGGACATTTTAGTTGATTTGTAAACCTAGTTAGAGAAAAATTCTCGTGGAGAGCTGTAATTGCAGCTGCAAGGAGGAATAAGGGAGCATGATAATCTCTTGGTGATTCTCTTGGTGACATTCTTGATGATTCTCTTGGTGACATTCTTGCTAAGTATGGAACAAGTCTGAGAGAGTAGTGCAGCTGCAGCTGCTGCATTTGTGTATGGTAATTGTTCTGTGGATATGGAGACTCTCTCTCTTGTGTGCTACCCTTGGAGAAGGAGCTCTCTACTTGTCTTGATTTGTTGTTGTAGTTAGCAGCTAGGGTTTATCTGTTGGTTCTGGAGTAGGCTTTCTAGAATTATTATAAGTAAAGGTTAGTGTGCTCGGGTGTGGAGTATGTGAATGCCTATGGTTGGGTGACAATGATGTGACATTGTCTATGGTTAAATGAGCATACCAAAATTTCAACAAATACTCAGGTCACTTCCTATGAGATTCAATCCTAAGATATCAACTCTTGAAGACAAAAACTAATTCGACAAGATAAAAATGGATGAATTGCATGGACTTACAACCTATGATATGTGAATATGACAAGAAGAAGTACCTAAAAGAGAAGCAACATTCAAGTCCTCAAATAAGACCAACAGAGTAAAAGAATTATCAAGTGACAACTCAAATGATGATTTTGATGCAGAAGAAACCAAATTTGTGAGAAGGCTCCAGAGAGGAACTGAAGAATATAAAGGTAAGATTCATTTTAAATGTTTTAATTGTGGTGAAGAAAGACACTTTGCTACCAGATTCCCTCATAATAAAAATAGGGATGACAAAGACATGGATAATTTTAACTCTTATGAAAGAAGAAAGGGTAAAACTCAAAGGAAAAAATACTTCCAGAAGCAAAAGAAGAATCTCTATTCCAAAGAGGAAGACTACTCATATTCTGAAAGTGATGAAGAAATTGAAGGAGATGTTTTTTTCATGGCTCAAGAAATAGAGTCCAATGAAGATGACGACAATAATTGTGTCCCATGTATTGGAGAAAATGAATATGTGGATGTTGATCTTGAAGGATAATTACTCTGTGCCCTAAATGAAATAAAAAGGATCAGAATAAAGAATAGACAATTGAAGGAATATGTTGAGGGATCTGAGATCCCTTTAACTCAACAACAAGAAACAAACCTGCCTTAGATTCCCAATTAGACTCTGCAACGTTTGATGGTGGAATGGTTCTCCAAATCTTTCGATCTAGCTAATTTATCAATGGGATTTACTTGATGATTGACATGATATCTTCCTATGAAAGTTCCTCCTTCAGTTTAAACATTCTCTTTTTTGTCTTTTCTTTTATTAGATGAGTTTGGTAAAATGAAATGTGCTAGTATAAACCAACTGATGGAAGGGATTCTAAACTATTGAAGAAGGCTGAACTTGGGATAACCCTTGTGCTCAAGCATGCAGACACATATATTCACACCTAACAAAAGCCAAGTACTAATACATTAACTTCCTGGTATTTCATAATTGACTGAGTTACAACCATCGTAAGAAAAAATACACATGTAGTAAGATTATTGCAAGAAAAATAGTTTCCTTAAGTCTTAACATCAATCACACATTAACACACTGATTTGATTTCCATCATTAAGAACAAAATAACTGCAAAAATATTGAAACAAATAACTTATCAATATATTCATAAACTCTTACTCATTACAACATCAATTATTGAAATAAAAGTTGGAAGTAATTCCTCCTCAATCCAATCACATATCACCTTTGATGAAAAACATAATTTTGTCTCTAGTCCTAAATATGACTTCTCAATTAAGGTTGTTCAAAAATAGTTCTTTACAATTCCCAAAAGAGGGTCTTTTACCAAAACCATTGACCCTTTCTAAAGAGTTCAATCCCTTTATTTATAAAGACTCACTAACTAAAAATAGCCGCTACAAGTTTAAGTTAAGTAAAACAAAATAGTGGCACATGGAACTTGATCTCTTGGTTCTCTGGAAATCATCTCGTGGTCCTATTGGAGTGGATGACTCTTCTCATATTCTGACCACTTGACGAAGAGATCCTCTCATGTGTTAGCATACGAGAACCTATGTTGATCCATTGGGGCTAAAAGGATTTCTTTCACTTCTACTGCCCATTCTCTATATTTGATAATCTTGGCACTCAATCGCTGCAAAACTTCACAAGACTTGATTGGATGTTCCATAAACTATTGTATTTGACCCGGTGCCATGATTTCCACCTGTGCAATCTCCAATTCCCATGCTGAGTCTTGTTCTGCATGTCGCTTGACTATGTCATGCAGGTCGACAAAGTCTTAGGGTGAGCCGAATTCTGGGCCCACTTCTTCTGTATCTCCTGATGAGGTTCCTGGGCCATACTTACCCATATTCAGATTCTTTCCTGATCCAAGAGATGTTGTTATCCCTTAGCACTCGAGTACCATGCTTCTCTGCGTCTCAACCCTTATGTATTGCGTCGATGTAATCAATTATTTCTACCACTTGGTAATTTTTCATACCATCTCTCCACGTCCTTGTAGGTTTCCAGTGCCATAAGGGTATCTTCTTGGAAATCGGCTATACCTGTAGTGAAAAGATGTCTTTCACTTGTGAACTTTGCATAAGAATCTTGGAACTCACTCTTCAGAAACACCACGACCTGTGTCAAGTCTTGATAGTATTTTTCCAAATGGCGTAGATGATCTAGCTCCTTTAGTACACCGCCCAATTCCTTTTCATCTATCCTTTCTCGATCTAGCGTGGAATCAATGATAGCCATCCCTGCGCTGATGATCTCATATGTATTTGCATGTTCTATACTGAGAAACTTCTCCTCTGTGGTGATGAGAATTGAGATATCCAACACAAGTCTTCTCTTCTTGGTGGTCCTTTTCATTATAGCTTTCCTATTCCTGTCATAAGCGATCACATGTATATTGGTGACCTCATTAACATGCTCAGGGATTTGTTGTCCCCCCCAGGTTAGAGTGTCTCTCAGGCTCCCTATTGCATGCGTTTGGTCTAGGAATGATTCTTGTACTTCTTTCATATGCTCCGATGGATCGACCTCTGTTTGGTGTTCATTGTCTGGTGAGGTATCGGAAAAAACTAAAGATTTAGTGATAGGTTCAATACTTACTTGGTGATTGGTTATTGAAGTGTCGATGTCTTACTGTTGCACTTCCTCTTTCTGTCCACTTGATCCTATCTCCTATATGAAGTAGTCTTTTGGGGTCTCTGACAAGTCAATAAACTCAGTGTCTAAGACACTTTCGGTCTCATGGTCTCCCTACAGAGGGTTTTGAACCGATGCATCGAGACTTAGAACATATTTTTTCTCAAGTTCCTTCTCCTTTGTAATTGGTATCAGAGTTATCAGTGAGACCTCTGAACTCTCCTCATCGTCATAGATGGTTATTAGATCAAACAGGGGATTTGGCACACCTGTTTCTCCTGGTGTTATTTGGCTTTCAAACTGGGTTGGAATGGTCACCGATCCTCTAATATGTGGTGATGGAATTCTGGGGTTTTCCAGATCGGTGATTTCCTCTAGTTGTATTGACTCTGAGCCATTTGGCTCCTCTCTGATTGTAATTGGGTCATCCGAGGGGATCCTCATCATTTATATGATTTGAGGGTCATTCTCTAGCTGGTCGATGACTCTCTGGGCTCCTTCTAGTAACAACAACCCTCTCCTTTGTGCCTTTGTGGTTTCTGCTGATTTGATTTCTTCCCTAACCCTAAGGGATTCTTGAGCCGACTGCTCTATTGTTTCGACCTTCTCATCCATGCTCATAGCTTTGAACTTGGTCATGTTCGGGTTATATTTGTTTGTAATACCTCCTATCAATCCTAACCACATTCTGTAAAAATCTCATCCTCGAACTTTTCATGCGCATATGGCCAACATGAAGAGACTTGTGAAGCGTGTTGGAGGACAAGGCCTTTAGGGTCATGCTTGCGAAACCGACCTGTCGGAAACTTGGATTCAACCTAACTCAAACCCTATTGTTTGGCTTGAGTAATGTCCTTCTATATAAAACCCCACATGGAATTCATAGGGTATAAATGCTTGTTTCTTGTCCTTTACCAAAGTGGTGTTATAGCCCTGCAGGATAGTCTGATAACAAATTTCTCCTACGATGAGCCAGTCTGGGATGTGAACATGGAGAAAATGTGGTGCCTCGGTGGCCCCAAACAACCTAATATAGGTTGTGTATTCATCTATATACCAATGGCCTACTTTCAAGATCATTTTCTTGGCCGCTACAACAACCTTGGGCATTCCTTTTTAAATATAATGAAATAAATCCTGGCGATGAATTCATCACAAATAAGGATGTAAGACTTTTTGTACATGTTCTCCCATAGGATGTTGAAGTAGACATGAACATGAAGTTCTGCAATGTGCCAACTTAAATTCATACTGGAGAAGACATTCCTCGCGCATATTACATCTAGCAAGTACGAGGTCATGTGAAAAGAGGGAGCTTCTCCTTCTTTCGGCGTCTGAGGCTGCAATACATTGGTGCTCAATTGCTTGGAGATGATTTATCCCCAGTTGAAAATACTCCTCGAAATAGCCATAGTGTATGCCAGGGGCATCCATGCCTCCGAGAACTTGGCGTAGTCCTTTTCCCCATATAATCGAAAGATGAGAGCCATCAAGTATATATATGGATTCCTTAAGTTCACTGTCCCATACTAGCCATTGCTCCGGTTTGTAAATTTCTTGTCCTCCTTACACCATGAGGCCATCAATCGGCTGGTGTCGTGGAATTCATAGAAATTCACCAAAAATTCTATGTTCAACCACTCCTCTGGGTCCCTGAGCTTGTAGTACTTCTAGAATTCAGTCGAGAGAAAAAATCTGACATGCCTGCCATTCTCATCGTTGATCAGGAATTTCTGCACATCTATGTGATCAATTAGCCTACTTAGGCTCTCAATGCATGGGAAAACTGGAGTTTCGAAGGCTACCATGTGCAAGCACGACTGTCGAATGTTCGGGAAAAATTGGTCATCGAGCACCCTTACATCCAGGTCACTGTGTGGGATAAAATCTGGGTAATCCTTCTATTTGATTCTGTTGAATAGATCTCCCCATTGTGGGAGAATTATTTTGGATCCAGTGGTCGCTTCTATATCGCCAAAATCTAGGGGTTGAATGTGTTAGCAATAATTCTGGTCATGGGTTCGAGGAGCATTCGGGTCCGCTAGTCACACAAAGTGCTCAAGCGCATCTCGGAAGATTTTTTTTTTTTTTTTCAAGAAGCAGAACAAGCGAGCGGGTGAAGTTTTATTATTGGCAGCCAAGATCCGTCCATGAAGCAGATCGACGGTTATTGGGATCTCGGAGTTGCCAAAATACTTGGCATTTAGCAATAGAGAAGTCTCCTCTGTTTGGAGGCTGAATATGGGTCGTTCGATTCAATAGCACGTGTCGCGAGAGCTGGCCATCTCGACATTTCGCCCGTCGCGACTCCAACATGCAAAGAACAGTTCCATTATTTCACGAGACGCGAAGTGTTGAGAGCGTCCGGGAACTCGGGCCCACAAGGTGCCGAGAAGATCAGAGCC
>JZKD02S1674981.1:0-14421 GCA_000966675.3 Picea glauca
ATGTTTCTGACTGAGAAGAGATTTGTTAGGGCATCGTACATCTTCTTCGATGAGTCAAGATGGGAGATGTAGGGTATCAAGTGGTATTTTATAGAATCCAATATGATACTCATGGCATTGATGTCAACATCTTTGAACTTCTCCATAGCTGCAACGTTCTACGGTTCCTTCTCTTTTCCTTATTCAAACTCTGGTTTCACGATATTTCCTTTCACGATATCCAGCACTTTATTCTTAGCAAGGATGAGGTCAATCCTTATCTTCCACGCTATGAAGTTAGAGGCTCCATCTAACTTGTTCTCATACTTCATAGAGTTGGTCATGGCTTGCTTGACTTGGTCAAACCCTAGATTTGACCAGAAATTCAAACTTCACGTCTTCGCTTGCTGAGAGTATCAGGAGATGCGCTAAGCTAGGGTTGATATGTTTGGAGATTAGGTCAATACATTCACTTAAGGTGCCTCAATAAGAGGATTAGGGTTTATGCAACTGCTCCTACTAGTAACCCTAGCGGCAGTGTCTTGGAAGTTGCTTCTGCTAGTAACCCTAGTGGTAGTTCCTCAACGAGCTCAATATCCTAGTGGCTATGTTTCCTTCCAGCGTTTAGACTTAATGAAGGAGGTGTGGTCCCATAACCTATTAGAATATAGAATATGGTGTGCTCATTTTACCATTGATGATACCCTCGTCACCCAACCATAGGCCGAAGCCACCCTCCAAGCACCTTAACCTTGAATGATAATTTCCCCGGAAGAAAACCCTAGGCTAGATAGCCAAACAAAGGGTAGTGCACCTTTCCCCAAGGATATCACATCACAAAGAGTTGATCAGATAGTCCAAACCCTAGCCAAGAGATAGTCCAAGCCAATACTGAAAACTAGTTGTTGTTGCAGCTACACCTGCAGCCCTCCTCCACATGTGCACACCAAAATGGGAACTGTAGTGCGTAGAACTGGCTCTCTGCAACTTCTGAGATGTATCAGATGAGAACTGGCACCTTGTATTTATACTAGTTCTGCCAGATTTTTGGGGGTTGACTTCTCCTTCTGGATATGTGTCTGTTTAGTATATTATTGTTATTATTTTTTGGCTGACTTCTTCTCTTGCATGCTAATAACCTAGTATAAATTATCTTCTTGAGCCGACAAGACTTCTAGGGTTATTATCCAACTCATTAGGGTTTTCTCTTGCTTTCCAGAGTCTTCTATTCTCGTTAGGTTCACACGTGGAGGTAAATACCTCCCGCAACTACCATAATATTAACAAAAGTGAAGCCTATGATCCATGATCAATATCTTCCAATGCACTTATGGGTTTAAGCAGCCAAAAGTAAGCCATCTCCAGAAAGAAGCCAAAATTAATCCATCTCAGTATATTTGGTTATCCAATGTGTGTACACATTCTGAAAGAAAGGAGAACTAAGTTGGACCCATCATGAAAGAAGGGAATATTTGTTGGATACTATGAGGTCTCTAAGGACTTCAAAATTTACATACCAGGTTACCATCATATTGAGAACAACAGAGATGTAACTTTTGATGAATATGAAGAACTCAATAAATCAAGGAGATGTCAGCTTGAAGAAGTATATGAAGAAGAGCCTRTAGCTCCCAGAGTTGCAGAACTAGTGAGGGAAGTTACAAATACCCATGATGATGAGATTCGAGAAKATCATGATATGAAATAATCKGAAGAACCTCCCCAAATGATTATCTCTCACCAGAGAAAGTGAKCTTGGGCAAGGGAACTTATTCAAGATGGAGAGAAGTATGGTTCCCCGGTAGKAACCATGAGAMAAATCAATAAACCTAATCCATTCTCTAGTTATATGGCTTTGATGTGTGATCTYKTAGAAAAGGAGCCTACTTGATTTGAAGAAKCCATTCAAAACAAAGAATGGGAAGATGTCATGACAGAAGAATACCAATCCATTATAAAGAATGATGTATGGGAAATAGTTCCCAGACTGAAGAACAAAGATGTGATATCTTCCAAATGGTTATACAAAATAAAACATGTTGCAAATGGAAGTATTGAAAAACATAAAGCAAGGTTTGTATCTCGTGGCATTTCTCAAAAGGAAGGAATTGATTATGAAGAGACATTTTCTCCTGTAGCCAGATGCACTTCTATCAGAACCATCATAGATCTTGCAGCCAAGATGAAGTGGAAGTTACACCAAATGGATGTGAAAACAGACTTCTTAAATGGTGTTATTGAAGAAAAAGTGCATATAGAACAACCTCAAGTGTTTGAAGTTGAAGATAGAAAGACTCATGTCTGCAGGTTGAAAAAGGATCTGTACGGGTTGAAGAAAGCTCCTAGATCTTGGTATGGTAGAATCGATAGTTTTTTGACGAGCTTGGGCTTTACCAAGAGTAAAGTTGTAACTACTATTTAATTCAAGGTTATGAATGATGATTCAGTTATATTGTTGTTGTATGTGGATCAATGATGTATCTAACGAATACCAGGCTAGATATATGTTTTTTTGTGAACACCTTAATTCAGTATCTGGTAGAGCCCAGATGTGTTCACCTTGTTGTTGCAAAACATGTGATGAGATACCTTAAGGGTACATTGGACTTTGGTCTCTGTTATAATGGAGATCATGACTTCATACTGGTTGGTTATAATGATTCAGATTGGGTTGGAAGTGTTTCTGACAGAAATATCACTTCAGGATGTTGTTTCAGTCTGGGGTCAGCCATGACTTCATGGCAGAGTAGGAAGCAATCCATTATTTCTCTCAGCACGGCAGAAGTGGAATACATTCCTACATGTTCCGCTAGTTGTGAATCCATATGGCTTCAGAAGTTGTTGACAGTTCTATTTGATCTAGAGATAGAAGCAACTGTGATTCTATGTGATAACCAGAGTTGTATAAAGATGACGAAGAACCTTGTCTTCCATGATAATTTGAAGCACATAGAAATTCGGTATCACTAAATTCGTGATATGGTGTAGAGGGGAGTTGTAAATATCCAATATGTTGGCATAGATAAGCAAGTTGCAGATGTGTTGACTAAGCCTCTGTCTCGTGTAAAGTTTGAATACTTTCGAGACAAGCTTGATATAGTCCGAAAGGACCTCCCTCAAAAGGGGGAGCGATGTTGATGATACTATGGTATCCTAACCAACAACGGGTAGCTCCTCAGTTAGGATTTTTATCCTAGGGGACTGATCATCCCTGGACAGATACCAAAGGTCAAGTAAGGATGGCCTGTCAGAGTACATGTGCATGTATATGCTAGTTGTGGTCAATAGTGGTAGCTCCATTAGTATTTTTATAATCCTAGGGAATCTTATGATTCCTAGGTAGATCTCGAAGGTCCGATAAGGACGCACTATCAGAGTACCATGTGGTAGCTCTGTTAGGATTTTATATCCTAGGGAATCTTATGATTCTTGGGAAGATCCCTAGGGACTGTCAGAGTACCACAAATTGTTTTTGTTACACCTGCCTCATTATGTTGCTATATGATGGTGATGATGTTATCTCAGCCCCGTGTCGATGATGTTGTTGCTCCAGCCTCGTGTTGTTGATGGTGTTGTTGTTCTAGCCTCATGTTGTTGTTGTTGTTGTTGATGTTGTTGTTCCAGCCTCATGATGTTGATGATGATGATGTATCAACCTTGTGCTATTGTTGATGATGTTATACTAACCTCATGTTATTAATGATGGTGTTGATGGTGTTGCCTTAGTGTTATGCTAATTGATGCAGATGATGATGATGCTACTCTAGTTCCATGCTATGAAAGATGATGTTATTGATGATGAGAAAAACTTATGATAAATTATAGATATGCTAGTCAGTGTTCCAAATAATGATGATGTTGTTTCCCTCTCTCTCTCTTGATGATGTTGTAGAATATCCTTCTTGTTAAGGGGGAGTGTTGAAATATTGTAATTGTGAAGAATATTTTAAATATAATTGAGTTATTACCTTATAGATCAATCCCCTTTTGTGTGTTGATCATGTCGAGACTTATGTATGACCAAATCCCCTTTTGTGGATTAGTCAAACCCTAATTAAATGATGTTAATTGAGAATTCGACCCCTCAGGATAATTAAAGTGGTTTTAGCCACTAAGTGAAGAAATCGGACTTGCTTGATGAAAGGAAAAAACCCTAGCACTCCTCAGCTGGTATAAATAAGAGAGGCTAGCACCTCATTCACTCACTCACTCAAGTCACTCATCTAGTGTGCAAGTTTGAAGGAAGCTGCAGTTAGAAGAAGGAGAAGAGAGAGGCGCATTGCTCAATCTTGGATATTCTCTAGTGTTTGGTATTTTATCTTGGCATTGTATTGGCAATCTACATTAAGGAATTTTTCCTGGGTTTTCTCCCCCATGAGGGTTTCCCAGGATAAAATGTTGTGTACCTTGTGATTGTGTTTCTTTCAATGATCTTGTTTATGCTATTATTGTCTAGTAAATTGAAAAGAACCTAATAGTAGCTCTAAATTTAATAGCTTTAACCAGTAGAAATACTTTTAAAGTACTGATATTGTCTTCTTCGTACCGAAGTGCCCTACCACCCTATTGAAATATGCCTCCCAAATTAATTTTTCACGCTCGCTTGAAGGAACAAAAAGATGGCCTAAATAGCACAAGAGTGCATCCTGGAGGTGGAAGTCCAAAACTTGTTTGTATACACTCAGTTTCTGATAAGTAGCAGTGAATTTAGAGTCATTGTTGTATAATTGTGGCCACTTGGAGGTCTTTCCCCCACATTATTTAAGAACAGTAGTTAGCACCACAACCGAGGTTTGACTGAGCCAGAATGAAACATGGTTGGTACTTCCCTTCTTGTACTTAATGTTCAAATGGAATTGTTGCAAGTATGTGGACCACTTATGATGGAAATCATTTTGTAACTTTCCTTATGTATACATGAATTGTAGAGGCTTGTGATCAGTGTGGATGATCACTTTCTTTCCTAGAATATAATGATTCCACTATCAAAATGCCTTCACAATGGAGCACATATCCTTGTCATAGGTGGGATATATGATAACAACATCTAATGGTGTTTAATTATGATAGGCCCCTAGATGTCCCTATTGAGTGGGGACAACACTGATAGCATAGTGGGAGGCATCTATTTCAGTCTCAAATGGTTGTTTTAGGTCTATAAATGTGAGGATTGGTGCAAAGCAGAGGCAGTGTTTAAGATCATGGAATTCTTTCTATTTTGATTCAAACCAGGAAAACTTAGCTTTAGCTCCACCCTTGGTCATTTGACTTAAGTTCCAAGTGATATGAGAGAACCCCAACACGAACCTATGATATAAGTTGGTGAGGCCCAAAGAGCTATAGAGATCTATGAGAGTCGTCAAGGCTATCCAATTGCGGATGACTTGGATCTTGGTTGGGTCCACATGCACTCCATTTTCATCCATGATGTATCCTAAGTATTAAATTCTCTGCATGTCAAATGATTATTTCTCTAGATAGGTGTATAACTTGTGTTTTTGCAGGGTTCTCAAGACTTGTTGAATGTGATACAAATGTTATTCCCAAGTTTGGTTGAATATGAGGATGTCATCTAAATGTACAACCATAAAAGAGTTTGTGAACATCCACAAGATATCATCCATCATCCTCATGAATTCCTTTGGAGATTTAGTCAAGCCAAAAGGCATGACCAACCACTCAAAAATTTCTTCTTTATATTTTAAGGTTGTCTTCCATAGATCAGTTTGTTCTATTGAAACTTGATGGTAGAATGACTTCGTATCAATCTTACCAAAAAACTTGGCACCCTTAAGTTGCTTAAGAATATCATCAATCTGGGGGATCGAGTATCAGTTCTTGACAATGATTTTGCTCAGGGCTCTATAATAAATATAGAATCACCATATTCCATCCTTATTCTTCACCAACATAATTAGTCTCCCCACAAGGTGGGGATATTGGTCGAAAATGGCCCTTTCGTATGAGCTCATGAATTTGATGATTTATTTCCTCATTCTCTGGAAGGGAGCATTTGTATATTGGACCTTTGGGTAAGAGAGCACTAGGAATCAATCCAATGGGATGTTTGACCTAAGAGTGTAAAGGAACATGTATAGGTGAAGAAAATATGTCTCTATATTCCTTTACAACTTTGTCCACCTGCTTTTATTGTGTAGAGAGATTGTGTGTTGAAGTTAAGGTGGTTGCAATGACCTTTCANATCACTTCAGGATGTTGTTTCAGTCTGGGGTCAGCCATGACTTCATGGCAGAGTAGGAAGCAATCCATTATTTCTCTCAGCACGGCAGAAGTGGAATACATTCCTACATGTTCCGCTAGTTGTGAATCCATATGGCTTCAGAAGTTGTTGACAGTTCTATTTGATCTAGAGATAGAAGCAACTGTGATTCTATGTGATAACCAGAGTTGTATAAAGATGACGAAGAACCTTGTCTTCCATGATAATTTGAAGCACATAGAAATTCGGTATCACTAAATTCGTGATATGGTGTAGAGGGGAGTTGTAAATATCCAATATGTTGGCATAGATAAGCAAGTTGCAGATGTGTTGACTAAGCCTCTGTCTCGTGTAAAGTTTGAATACTTTCGAGACAAGCTTGATATAGTCCGAAAGGACCTCCCTCAAAAGGGGGAGCGATGTTGATGATACTATGGTATCCTAACCAACAACGGGTAGCTCCTCAGTTAGGATTTTTATCCTAGGGGACTGATCATCCCTGGACAGATACCAAAGGTCAAGTAAGGATGGCCTGTCAGAGTACATGTGCATGTATATGCTAGTTGTGGTCAATAGTGGTAGCTCCATTAGTATTTTTATAATCCTAGGGAATCTTATGATTCCTAGGTAGATCTCGAAGGTCCGATAAGGACGCACTATCAGAGTACCATGTGGTAGCTCTGTTAGGATTTTATATCCTAGGGAATCTTATGATTCTTGGGAAGATCCCTAGGGACTGTCAGAGTACCACAAATTGTTTTTGTTACACCTGCCTCATTATGTTGCTATATGATGGTGATGATGTTATCTCAGCCCCGTGTCGATGATGTTGTTGCTCCAGCCTCGTGTTGTTGATGGTGTTGTTGTTCTAGCCTCATGTTGTTGTTGTTGTTGTTGATGTTGTTGTTCCAGCCTCATGATGTTGATGATGATGATGTATCAACCTTGTGCTATTGTTGATGATGTTATACTAACCTCATGTTATTAATGATGGTGTTGATGGTGTTGCCTTAGTGTTATGCTAATTGATGCAGATGATGATGATGCTACTCTAGTTCCATGCTATGAAAGATGATGTTATTGATGATGAGAAAAACTTATGATAAATTATAGATATGCTAGTCAGTGTTCCAAATAATGATGATGTTGTTTCCCTCTCTCTCTCTTGATGATGTTGTAGAATATCCTTCTTGTTAAGGGGGAGTGTTGAAATATTGTAATTGTGAAGAATATTTTAAATATAATTGAGTTATTACCTTATAGATCAATCCCCTTTTGTGTGTTGATCATGTCGAGACTTATGTATGACCAAATCCCCTTTTGTGGATTAGTCAAACCCTAATTAAATGATGTTAATTGAGAATTCGACCCCTCAGGATAATTAAAGTGGTTTTAGCCACTAAGTGAAGAAATCGGACTTGCTTGATGAAAGGAAAAAACCCTAGCACTCCTCAGCTGGTATAAATAAGAGAGGCTAGCACCTCATTCACTCACTCACTCAAGTCACTCATCTAGTGTGCAAGTTTGAAGGAAGCTGCAGTTAGAAGAAGGAGAAGAGAGAGGCGCATTGCTCAATCTTGGATATTCTCTAGTGTTTGGTATTTTATCTTGGCATTGTATTGGCAATCTACATTAAGGAATTTTTCCTGGGTTTTCTCCCCCATGAGGGTTTCCCAGGATAAAATGTTGTGTACCTTGTGATTGTGTTTCTTTCAATGATCTTGTTTATGCTATTATTGTCTAGTAAATTGAAAAGAACCTAATAGTAGCTCTAAATTTAATAGCTTTAACCAGTAGAAATACTTTTAAAGTACTGATATTGTCTTCTTCGTACCGAAGTGCCCTACCACCCTATTGAAATATGCCTCCCAAATTAATTTTTCACGCTCGCTTGAAGGAACAAAAAGATGGCCTAAATAGCACAAGAGTGCATCCTGGAGGTGGAAGTCCAAAACTTGTTTGTATACACTCAGTTTCTGATAAGTAGCAGTGAATTTAGAGTCATTGTTGTATAATTGTGGCCACTTGGAGGTCTTTCCCCCACATTATTTAAGAACAGTAGTTAGCACCACAACCGAGGTTTGACTGAGCCAGAATGAAACATGGTTGGTACTTCCCTTCTTGTACTTAATGTTCAAATGGAATTGTTGCAAGTATGTGGACCACTTATGATGGAAATCATTTTGTAACTTTCCTTATGTATACATGAATTGTAGAGGCTTGTGATCAGTGTGGATGATCACTTTCTTTCCTAGAATATAATGATTCCACTATCAAAATGCCTTCACAATGGAGCACATATCCTTGTCATAGGTGGGATATATGATAACAACATCTAATGGTGTTTAATTATGATAGGCCCCTAGATGTCCCTATTGAGTGGGGACAACACTGATAGCATAGTGGGAGGCATCTATTTCAGTCTCAAATGGTTGTTTTAGGTCTATAAATGTGAGGATTGGTGCAAAGCAGAGGCAGTGTTTAAGATCATGGAATTCTTTCTATTTTGATTCAAACCAGGAAAACTTAGCTTTAGCTCCACCCTTGGTCATTTGACTTAAGTTCCAAGTGATATGAGAGAACCCCAACACGAACCTATGATATAAGTTGGTGAGGCCCAAAGAGCTATAGAGATCTATG
Organism: Picea glauca; assembly: GCA_000966675.3. Taxonomy (NCBI): domain Eukaryota; kingdom Viridiplantae; phylum Streptophyta; class Pinopsida; order Pinales; family Pinaceae; genus Picea; species Picea glauca. The sequence goes on from JZKD02S1674981.1 coordinate 8,840, forward strand.
AGAGTCGTCAAGGCTATCCAATTGCGGATGACTTGGATCTTGGTTGGGTCCACATGCACTCCATTTTCATCCATGATGTATCCTAAGTATTAAATTCTCTGCATGTCAAATGATTATTTCTCTAGATAGGTGTATAACTTGTGTTTTTGCAGGGTTCTCAAGACTTGTTGAATGTGATACAAATGTTATTCCCAAGTTTGGTTGAATATGAGGATGTCATCTAAATGTACAACCATAAAAGAGTTTGTGAACATCCACAAGATATCATCCATCATCCTCATGAATTCCTTTGGAGATTTAGTCAAGCCAAAAGGCATGACCAACCACTCAAAAATTCCTTCTTTATATTTTAAGGTTGTCTTCCATAGATCAGTTTGTTCTATTGAAACTTGATGGTAGAATGACTTCGTATCAATCTTACCAAAAAACTTGGCACCCTTAATTTGCTTAAGAATATAATCAATCTGGGGGATCGAGTATCAGTTCTTGACAGTGATTTTGCTCAGGGCTCTATAATAAATATAGAATCACCATATTCCATCCTTATTCTTCACCAACACAATTAGTCCCCCCACAAGGTGGGGATATTGGTCGAAAATGGCCCTTTCATATGAGATCATGAATTTGATGATTTATTTCCTCATTCTCTGGAAGGGAGCATTTGTATATTGGACCTTTGGGTAAGAGAGCACCAGGAATCAATCCAATGGGATGTTTGACCTAAGAGTGTAAAGGAACATGTATAGGTGAAAAAAATATGTCTCTATATTCCTTTACAACCTTGTCCACCTGCTTTTATTGTGTAGAGAGATTGTGTGTTGAAGTTAAGGTGGTTGCAATGACCTTTCATTCACCTTCTAACTAAACCATGAAAAGGAAAAGTTTGCAGTATAAGATATTACCTTTCAGCATTTTTTTCCAAGATCAATGAAATTTTAGTAGTCAGAACTACCTCTAGTACCCTATAGGGTTGACCTCCAAAAGTAACAATGAAATTACGAGGTTGAGACTCATAAAAAACAAGATGTTTCCACATATAGGCTTATCCTAAAATAACATCACAGACTTCAAGTGGGGAAAAATCACACAATACCTCATTTTTGAAGGGCTTGATGTTGTAGGATAGGTGGCACTGCTCGTTGATGTGAAGGTATATTCTCTATCTCAACCAACCGATGGTATATGGTTGGGAGTGTGGCATTTTTGGAAACTTCAATCTCTTGGTGAAATTGATTGAGATTAGGTTCTTCTATCTCTTGATGTCAACAATGAAATGTAGTGGGGTCCCCTTCACCCACATTTGTAAATGGAAGAGATATTACCCCTCCTCAAGCTCCACTGACTCTTCTGGTTGGATATCTATGGTTTCAACGGTAACACTAATTTCTACATCAATGATCCACTTTCCCTTATCCTATTCCAAATCAAATTCTGAGTCAGGGTCCGACTCTTTTTGTTTAATCTCGACCAACAATGACTAATTCGATTGGCATTTATCAGTGTTGTGCAAGAGTATTTTGTGGAACTCACACCACTTTCTAATATCCTTCTTCAACTTCCCATTACCCTTCTTTGCTTTTGGCTTGGACTAGTTGTCTTGAGGTTGGCTCTCCTTGTTATATCCCTTGTTTTACAAGTTAGGTTTCCTTTACCATGTTTTTGTTGTGGCATATTTGCATACCTGAACTCTCGCTTATTCCTCTGCTTGAATTTCTAATCAATTTTGATAGCATATCGATAAGCAACTCCCAGTGAGGAGATGTCCAAGAAATTTGTATATATTTGGATGTATTGGTGTATGTCATTACATTACTTTGGAAATAGGTTTCGCTCATAATCTCTAATACCTAGCTTTGAGTGAATGGTATGGAAGATATTGATGTACTCCAACACCACCTATTATCTCTCATGTCGTAGAGTTGTCCATCTCATGTCTTAGTCATCATAGTTCCCAACTCAATAGAATTCCTCCTTGAGGGTGTCAAAAAATGCCACCCAAGTGGGTTTTGTCCCGAATACCATAGACTCATCTACGTTGTGTCTCTACCAATAACGTTCCCACCAATATCTGACATGGGGAAGGTCTTTAAGGAGCGTGAAAGTGATAACTTTTATGTCATAAAAATTTTGGACAAAGTAGTAACCCTCTAACAAATTTAACCATTTCTCCAAATCATCTGCATCTATCTAGCCTTCAAATAAATGGATATCAAAGTTAACTTGTACCTCGAAGGGCGTCGCTCCTTTCGAGTTATTTATATGTATAAATCCTTGGCATTAAATCATCAAACCAGGAGTTCATAGACTTCGCGATGCAAGAATAGGAAATGTAGGATTGTAGCCTATTCTAACCTATCTACTAAAGGTATCAATTCAAAAAGAAAAAAATGCAATCAAACCACACAGAAACTAATTTCAGATACCTTATCTTGTATTCACAAATTTGTAGCAAGATTGTAATGGATCTTGCATACTATGTCAAGATGACTTATATGCGCATAAATATGTCTCTAATGGAATCTCATGTAATCAATGAACACTTGATATTTTGTGGGTGAAGAAATAAAAATACTTAAAATCATAAATCAAATATAGGACCAGTGATTAGTTCATTAGTTTGGGTCTCATTGATGGGTTTGTATTGCAATCTTTCACTTGGAAACCAAGTGTTTCTGCACTCAAAGAAATGATTAAATCAGCAAACCAATGAATTATAATTATTGTAGATTAACTTAACAAACATGTAATGCAAAGAAAGAGTACCATTCAAGCCAATGTTCAAATCAGACAGCAAAGAATTAGTCAAATTCTTGCAATATGCTACTCATCTAACCTTGAAATCACTAGCTAGAAAGGCAAGAAGTGGAATCTGTAAATTGAGCTAAACACATAGAACTAATGATAAATATCCACACTTTCATTCATGGCTCATATGTTAAGTGTAAAAAGTATTGTAGTAGCACTCCACATTACATCTAGATGTTTTATCTACGTGTAAAATGATTCAAGTCGGATCTTGTTATCTATCTAAACATATCTCTTTGATTGAAGAAAAGTGTTTAAGGGCCAAAATAAAACCAGTTACTAGTATTTTGGATCTAATCTCACAAAGATGCTTGAAGTACAATCTTTCACTTTAATTGTTCCTGTACTTATAAATAATGATAGATTTAGCTCTCAAAAATATTCCGATGATTGTATCAATTAAAAGTTCATTAAATTGTAGTGGCACAAAAGAAATGCAGAAGACAACATATCAAACCAATTTGAACCTTGTAAATTAAAAATTGAATGTATCTACCAAAAGAGAGAAAAAGTGAATGGTTTAATTCATGTAAATGTAAAGCACACTACAGGTCTATTGTTGGTAAAATGATCTAAATGCTACAATACATAACTCAATCGAAATTGCAAACTAAGCTAACTAAAATAAAACACAAATTAGCTTCACATTCCATATTGGTGGGCCCTTTCTAATTAATCAGGGAGTTATTTACTTATAGTCACGAGATCACAAAAACACCATTAACCAGAACTCCACTTTGTGTTAAGAAACGATTTTTCCAATCTACAACAGTCTCATCAATCCATACATGTTGCATTGTAATAAAAAAATATCAGCAAATCATACAGGTCTTTTACAATCTCAATTCAATGGTTTTCCTTACATTACGGGATGGATAAATATATAGGAAAATACCAATTTAGGAGATGAACATGATCCCTTACTCTCCCATGGACCAAAGCATCAAGAATAAACATGATAGAAATCATAGCAAACCTCTCTAATATCATATAACCATTAAGACAAACTTAGAAGATATTGGAAAATGAACAGATCGGAAACATTAAATGTATATGAATAGTATCTCTTCCATCATGGATCCTTCCATATGGAGCATAGAACCAAAGACATGAACTGTAATTCGTTGCAACCAATGAATAATTTGAAAACCGGTCGCATCAGTAAATCAGAGCAAAGACGGTTTATATATTCTCCCATATCTACTCCATCTTTCACTTTCTGATAAATATATCCACATTCTACTCAATCTAGATTGTTCTGCACAAAACCCATGTTCTAGAATTTTGAGATTCGCCTTCATCTGCCTGAAAATTGAGTTTAAAGATTTATGCTTAAAAATTGTTGTTAATATTGACCATAGCTCTGACTATGAACTTGGGTGTGATCCAATGAACATAGAACCATATTAAGACACCTAGCTTGAAAACCATTATGGTCAAATCCCAGTTGGAGATGTAGAAGTATGCCAACAAATGATGTCGAGTACCAGAAGTGAACTGATGGTACAGGAACTGAACTGCATTGAATTGAGCTGGGGTCATAGGAATCACACTTCATAAATTTTCATTATCAAACCAACCATAATCTTAATTAAATTATCAAAAGTAAAGAAAATATATAACAACTAACCACTTGATGCTTATAAACTTGTCAGGGATTATTTATGAAGAATTATGGTGAAAGTGATAGTGAATAAGTGAAAGGATGATCACAAAGGGATGAATTGGTAGTGAGAAGTATTTCCAATTGGAAAACCAACATCTCCTCCAAAATGGATGCTTGGTGAAGGTGCATTGTCCATCGTCGACATTCGTCGAAGGATATGGGAAAAGTTTTCCATCATCTCGTTCCTTTATCTCATGAGGAATTCCTCGAGAAACATATTGAAAGGATATATGGATCAGTCATCTCTCTTTACCCCTGCCATGGGAGGCCACTTGGGACATGGTCATACCCAATTGAAACTATCTCGAGACCCAACTCTCTATACCCTGACCTCATCAGAGACATGCACCAAGAGACAACAAGGAGAGGATTTCTCTGATACCACTAATACAGAATGTCTAAGGAATAAAATGAAAGGTAGGAAAATAAATGGAGCACACACACATGGGAATATAGTAGAGCGCACAGTAATATAGTGAAAACCTAACTTCTATTAATGAATAAAATAGAAAAATATTATAGAACACGAACTAGCTAGAATGGTGGTAGCTTATCTCTGAAGAGAGAGATATGTCAACTATGTTCATTTGAAAAAGCTATTATAAGAGGCTAAAAGAATGGAATTTTAACATAAAGAAATAAATATAAAGTTCAAAAATCCTAACCCTGGGAGGAGAAGCACCAAAAGGTTTGTGGTCCCCTAGGTGGTTAGTTGATACATCAACTTCCCAGGGGTGCAACGTTTGTATAAAATAGTTGATTAGGGCATATAATAGCTCATCGGAAAGCTATAAATAAGAACTACAATTTTGTGACATGGCTTGGATATGTTGATGACAAACCCAAGCTCTTGAATTTCCCAAAAAACCGTCATTTATCACCTCAAAATGGCCCCAGAAGTTTAAGACCCAAAAAATCATAACAAAACTACCAATATGGAGAATGATTTTGAGTCGGTGGAAGAGATGGGTGGCCACCAATATCCACCTAGATCATCTTCTCTCTCTTTTTATGTCAACAAAATATTATGTATGCTTAGGGATGTCTTCAATGTACTCTTGAATATTAACTTCTTCTATAGCAACTTGTTCTACTGCAAGTTCTTGTGGTG
>JZKD02S1674981.1:64016-76512 GCA_000966675.3 Picea glauca
TCCCCTAGAGGGTTTCCCGGGATAAATGTTGTGTCTCTTGTGGATGTGTATTTCTCAGTGATCTTGTTCTTATTATGCTCTTATCTTATGAAATGCAAAGAACTATAATAATGGCCTAAACATTAACACCTACAGCACTTGGACCATCACTAGGGGATTTCTTTGATGCATCTACATTACTGCAATTTTGGATCTAGAAGGAAACTAGCTCAAATATTGATTTTTAATTTACTTCTTATAATCATGTAGATAAGTGGATGCTTGATGATCTGGTGCTAATTAGTGGAGGATTTTTTTCTAGGATGTTGGGTGCAACAAATAGTAAAACACAAATGTACATCACCATAAGAAAGAAAAATTATATGTTTTAATCTTAATTTATCAGCAATGAGAGATGTGATATTTAAATTAGCTTTGACATGCCATTAACAAGAAGAATTACATGTTGTGACTATTTATCATCATTGAACGATGAGACGTTTGGATTCTACATGTGCATGGCATTGACAAGCATAATTATATGTTGCAATTTTCATTTATCAGCAATGGGCAATGTGATATTTGGATTATGCTCGAGTTCTACATAGACAAGAGGAAACAATGCATGGCCATATGAATGGTGTATTAATCTCAAGAATATATGTTTCATTCATCAATCCATGGAAATATCATTATGAGGCCTTTTATGATCGCTTCTATGGCTTCCATGGTATGTCATCCATGGTGGGGTCCTTCTATTATGGTTTCCCCCTCTATGGTCATATTGGCCATGTGTTCAAGTATATCAATTTGATGGTATTCTCATTGGAAAAGGAATATAACTCCAATAGTTATTTATATGGGACATGGGTATATCACTCCTCTCATTGGAATTCACTTGGTTCTACAAACAAAAGAAGAAATAACAATATAGGTTCAATTGAAATTTTATCTTTTACAATATTCATCTTGACCTTTTAGCGTAGGAAAAGGACTACGTACATACATACATAAACATCCTTTGGTACCTATGTGTGTGACATGCCTACAAGAATAAATCAATGCATTCATTCAACTTATAAGAGTGGGGGAGATAACATTGTTACATCTTCATTCTATAATCAATACATTGGAATGTGCTTTGTGTTGTACTTGTTATTAACTACAACGCATTTATTCAACTTATAAGAGTGGGGGAGATAACATCGTTACATCTTCATTCTATAATCAATACATTGGAAGGTAATTTGTGTTGTACTTGTTATTAACTATTGTCTGGTTCTTATAAAATCTTGAGGCAATGATGGTTCTTGGTATTCTTATCACTGGACATTACTAGCATCCTCATATACAATTATTGTTTGCATCCCTATATGTGGATGTGGACACTATGGTATTCTTAGATGTGCTTATTCATGGCATTCTTATATGGAAATGAAGCATGTCAAAGTCTTGTTGTTATAACAAATTATTTTAAATTATATGCATAATGCCTTGATTTACTTGGAGATAGAAAAGGGAACTATTATTCTTACCCTCAATTTAGTTAGAGTCGGCAAGGAGACCTTGAATTGGTCAGGGCCAACAACAGAGTCATTAAGTTGTAGGTAAAAGTTCCTTTCAAAGTCCAAAGAAACCATATTGTATGCCTTGTATTCATAATGATTTCCTCTCCTAATATGGTCGACACCAAACAAATATGCATGTTAATAGGTCAACCTTGATTTGGTCAAAGGTGTATTCATTATAGGTCGTTTAAGGTGGTAGAAGGTTTCATAGGCCATGGTATTAGCATGTAATGGCACCTATTTAAATGGTTTGTTGTCTCCATTGTAAAGTACCTCAAGTGGTCAATGCTAGCCTCACTTGGCTAGGTTGGCCAACTTAGCCAAGGGTAACAAAGATATCTTTGAAGGATAGTTTTCCTAGTAAATGGTTTCCAGAGTACAAATCGGTGTCCATGCTTGCTGCCTTGTATTTATGTTGTTTCTCTAGCTATGTTCATTTTTAATATGGTATCAAAGCCTAGTTGGCTTGGACTCTCATGAGAGTGATATGAGAATGATTTTAAGGTTCTTTAGGTTATGGATCTATCCACTATGGGCATATGGAATTCCATAAGAAAGTGCAGATCAATGATTTGGGAGCAAAAAGTTGGTAAAGATGTGTGTCCATGTGTGAGACTGGAAAAGTTGTGCCCCGAGTTGTGGTTATATGGTTGACTTGCTTATGTGCTAAGGACACAAGGGAGCTATAAGCTAGACATCAATGAATAGAAACCGGTGAAAGGAAGCTCACAAGTAAGATCTAAAAGCATGCGAAATAAGTGCTTGGATTCGCTAGATGTGCAGGCCATGGAAGAAATAAAGCCATTATTTGAGGTCGATCAAAGTGTGGTTGTGATTAATAAAAGCATATTTAGTGAAAATTTGTCTCTTTGTTTTATTGTGAACCTATCGGCGTGTCAATGTAATCATCAACTATGGAAGGCACTTCAAAAACTCATGGAATATCTCTACGGGTCATGATTGATGGAGTGTGACCATGAGAATCCACATAGAGTTTTTTGCTTTAGCATGGGTCGAATTGAATCTATGATCCCTCCTTGGAGTAAATTTAATATGTTTGGATGTTGTTGTAGTGTATTGTTGTGTATGGACCATTGGACATGACCCAAGTGGTTGCAAGAAGGTTGATGCAAGGAGTTTTGTAATGGATCAAACATGCAAACATGGTGGGGTGTAGAATAAACTTCTATATGGAGAACATGCTTCGATGTAATGCTGGTATAGACAGAATTTCATTGGTTGTCTAAATCTAGCATAGACCAACGATTCTTGACCTCGTAGGTAAGTGAAGGTGACCTAGATCAAGATGGTCATAATGAAGTAATTGTCAAAAAGGATATGCTTTACTGGTTTGTATATGAAATGCTAATTTCAAGCACATAATAGACAAATAATTAACATGATGGAGAGGCCAGTTGCATATGGTCAAAGTGTTGATGATTGCAGCTTCATGAGACATTATGCAGATCGTACTCCTATGAACTGAGTTGAGATGATATGTGAGAACATCTATGTGATAGGTGAGTCGTACTCCTCTAGACTGAGTTGAGATGACTTGTGTTGGTCTCTTGTCGTGCTCCTCTAGATTGAGTTGAGATGACTTGAGATGGTCTCATGTTGTACTCCTATGGACTTAGTTGAGTTGACTTGAGATGGCTCTCCAGTTCGTACTCCTATGGATTTAGTTGAGTTGATCTATTTGAGAGTGACGTCCCTTGTGGTTGAGCACATGTGGACTTGTCCCTAGTGGCAGAGCACTAGAGGATGTCTGTGACACCCCTTTCTATATTGTCAAAGAGTAAGACTATTGTAAAACCCTGATTTGTATTGTGAAGGGTACAAGTCGGCCCTACTGCGTAAAGATAATTGATATTATGTAAAAGACAAATTGTATTATTGAGTTGTACAAGTCGTCCCTATTGTGTCAATAGACATGTCTATTCATTGAGTCAGGTCGTGTATATATTAGAGAGATACATCCCCATTAAGGATAATATCTCATTCACTTAATGCATACTTGGTGAGCTGAAATTTGGTGTGCACCTTTCTATGCACTAGCTTTCTTGGTCATAGAGCACCCTCTTGTGTGTGCTAGGGTTTTGTCTTGAGAGCCACCTTTGTTGGCACCTATATTTTAGGTGGAGAGTGGTTCTTCTCTTGGAAATATGGTAAAGGGTTGTTGGGTTTTCCCATGATTCAGAAGGGTTTTCCCAGGATAACTTCTTATGTTTTGTGCATGGTTATTCTTCTTGTGATCTTGGTTTACTGTAGCTATTGTGTTGTTGCATTGTTTATGGTTCAAGTTCATACTAAAATGAAAAGAAACTACATGTTCTTGAGTCATCTTTAAAAATTCAACATGGTATCAAAGCAGTGCTCCTGAAAGAGCCATTGCACAAGCTACTCCGACACCTTTCCAAGCTAGCAGTCACCTTCTTGCTACAACTACAAAAACGGCCTTTACCCTTTTCCTTGTCAAGCTAGTTTTATCACTTTCCCTTGAGTGTTGGGCCTAAATTCTTCACAGATAAGTAAGGCCTAGTCCAGCGCATCACCTACAACTTTCAAATTGAAAATTGAAGAAGTTTGGATTTTCGGCCCTAGGGTTTCTAGGGTTTCTGCAGATTTCGGTTTCTAGGGTTTCTGCGAGTTGTTGGTGAATTATTATGGCTCATTGGGGTTCTTTTCACTCTCTAGTGATTCTTGTTGGTATTCATAAGTCCAACAAAACTCCTAGAGACTTCCTCTTGAAAAACGCTATGGTTTCTATCCTAGCCGTTAGGGTTTGTGAAGAATCTGCAAGCCATGAGGAATAGAACCTTGGTGGAAGATAGGATTGATGGATCAAGCAACTCCAGCTCCTGTAAATCAAGATTACACATCACTCTAGAATAAAGTAACCTATTGAAGTTGATAGAAGGAACTCTACCAACAACAACAACCGATGAAGAGAAGGTTGAATGGAAGACAGATGATGGCAAAGCTAGGAAGATAATCATCTACTCAGTAAGAGATCATCTACTACCTCGCATTTCTAACTTGAAGACAGCTTATCTAATGTATGATGCATTGAATAAGATGTTTGAGAGCAAAAACACTAACAGAGCTCTTGCATTGAAACACCAACTTCAAAATCTCAAGATGATGAAAGATGATACCATTGCTACCTTCTTCATGAATATTTCAGAGATCATAGATCAGTTAGGTTCCATTGGAGAAACCATAATAGACAGAGAACTTTTCATGATTACTCTCAATTCTCTTCAAATCCATTGGGAACTATTCATTAAAAGTATCAGTGGAAGAGCATACTTACCTCAGTTTGATCGTCTATGGGCAGACTACACTAAGGAGGAAACCAGAATTATAGCCAGAGGCATGAAAGACTCCCATCATAATGACAATCAAGCCCTTTCTTATCATGCAAAGAAAGGCAGAAGAAACAGAAGAAGTTTTAGCAAAGCATTCAATGACAGGAAAACTTCAGCAGCTCCAGGTCATGAACAAAGAAAAGACATATCAAAGAATCAATGTTTTAGATGTGACAAGTATGGACACATTGCAAGAAATTGTCCTACCATGAAGAAAGGAAGACAACATGCCTCCATTGTCGATGTTGATTCAAAACCACCTCAAAGAGATGAAGGCATAAAATATGAAGTGTTCTTCTTCATTTCAGCACTCTCAGGTACAGTTTCTATTGATAGTGATATTTGTTCGATTAACAGTGGTGCTTCCAGACACATGATTGGATATAGAGAACATCTCATTGATCTTGTAGAGAAAGAGTCTCATCTGCATGTTGTACTTGGTGATAATGCCAGATATATTGTGAAGGGAGTTGTATCTTCTTCTTTCCAACTATATTCTGGCATACCACTTCAATTAAGTGAGTTACTATATGTACCTGGGATGAAAAGGAACTTTTTCTTTGTTTATGCCTTAGAGGATAAAGGCTACAAGGTTATTTTCTCTGAAGTAAAATTTCTTGCATGGCACAAGAACTCATGCATGGATTATGCCCGGGTGATTGGTGTTCAAGAAAATAGTTTGTACAGATTGACTATCTGACCAATTCAAGCCTTGTTACATGATACTATCAGCTTGAGTGAGCTATGGCATAGGAGACTTCTTCATTTAAATTATAGAGCCCTTCCCCTCTGGGGAAGATGGTGACAAACCTTCTAAAGATACATATCGATCATGATGGTGTTTGCAGAGGTTGTGCTCTTAGAAAGAATGTCAAGGGTCCTTTCCGAGCAGTGACAATAGATCCAAAAGAATCTTAGACTTGATACATACAGATGTTTGTGGACCTATGTATGTTTCTTCCTTGAGAGGATACTTGTACTATGTGCTCTTCATCGATGATCACTCTCAGAAGAAGTGGATTTACTTCTTGAAGACCAAGGATGGATTCCTTGCGGGATTTCAAGAGTTTACAGCTCAGGTTGAGAACCTGACCAAGAGGAAGATCAAGGTGTCGAGATCAGATAATGGAGGAGAGTACACCTCCAGGGATTTCAGTGATTTTTGTATTGAGGCAGGGATCGACAAGGAGTACACCATTCCTTATAACCCTCAACAAAATGGGGTTGCAGAGATGAAGAACAAATCCATTGTTGAGGAAACCAAAGCAATGATACATGATCATAATATACCTATGATTCTGTGGGCAGAGGCATCCATGACAGTTGTGTACGTTCAGAACAGGAGTCCTCATAAGATTCTGAAGAACATGACTCTCGAAGAAGATTTCACCAGAGTGAAGCCTAAGGTTGGACACTTCAGGATATTTGGGTGTCCAGTATACATTCATGTACCCAAGGAAAAGAGGACCAAGCTAGACCCTTCACGCAGAAAGGGTAAATTTTGGGGGCACAATGAATCTTCAAAGGCATATCTGATATACATCCCTCGTCAAAGACAAATCGAAGTTAGCAGAGATGTCACCTTTGAGGAAGAGATAACATTTAGAAGATCTAAAGAATCTCATATGGAGATTGGCAGCGAGAAGAAAGAAGAGACAGTACCTTCTCCCCCTTCATCATTCCAGATGGAGATATTTATTGATCCAGTTGATCCAGATGATCCTGTAGCTCCAGTTGATGTTCCTAGAGACCTTGCAGTAGGCCAGAAGAGGCCTGCATGGGCTCGACAAACTCTACAGGAGGCAGAGGGACATGCAGCTACTTATGGTACATTCCGAGAGAGAAAGAGACCACAGATATTTTTGAGCTATGTTTCATCTATGAGTCACATCATTGATACTGAGCCTTCTTGTCATGGAGAAGTAGTAGGTCAACAAGTTTGGCAAGATTCCATGACCGAACAGTATCAATCCATCATGAAGAATGATGTGTGGAATATTGTTTCGAGACCGAAAGGGAAGTCTGTAGTGACTTCCAAGTGGGTCTATAAGATCAAACATGCAGCTGATGGAAGTATCGAGAAGTACAAAGCAATATTTGTGGCTAGAGGATTCTCTCAGGTGGAGGGAATAGATTATGAGGAGACATTTTCTCTTATTGCCTGATACACTTCCATCCGTACAATTATTTCCCTTGCAGCATCCATGGGTTGGAGACTACATCAGATGGATGTGAAGACAGCCTTTCTCAATGGATAAATTGAGGAAGAAGTTTACATCGAGCATCCATATGGATTCGCGATACATGAGAAGGAGTCTCATGTGTGTAGGTTGAAGAAATCCCTATATGGACTAAAGCATGCACCTCGTGCATGGTATGAGAATATTGATGGATACTTGATGAGTTTGAGGTTCATCAAGAGTGTTGTTGATCCAAACCTATACTACAACATTGTTGGTGACGAGTGCATGATTTTGGTCCTATATGTTAATGACTTATTCCTCACCGGTTTAGAAATCCTTATTGTTGAATGCAAGTGTGCATTGGCTTTTGAATTCGAGATGAAGGACCTTGGTATGATGCACTACTTCTTGGGACTAGAAGTGTGGCAGAGGACTAATGAGATTTTCCTGAGTTAGGGGAAATACACAGCAGAGATATTGAATAAATTCAGGATGACAGATTGCAAGCCCATGGCTACACCGATGGTGATGAATATGAAGAAACTGAATGAGACTTCTTCTAATTCAGGCGATATTGATCCACATATTTACAGACATTTGATTGGATCATTGATGTATCTAGTTAACACCATACCTGATATATGCTATGCAGTGAGTGTACTCAGTCGGTTTATGAGTCAATTGAGACAGACACACTAGATAGCAGTGAAGCATGTGTTGAGATATTTACGAGGCACGGTTGGTTATGGACTGAGATATGCCTCTGGTGTAGACATGAGATTGCAAGGATATGCTGATGAAGATTGGGCAGGGAGCGTAGTGGACCAAAAGAGTACCTCTAGTTGTTTCTTTACTTTGGTATCTACCATGGTTTCTCGGTGCAACAGGAAACAGACTTTTGAGGATTTGAGTACCGCAGAAGAATAGTACATTGCATTATGTGTGGCAGTCCACGAAGCAGTGTGGCTTCGCAAGATCCTTGCAGACTTATTTGGACATGAGATGGATTCCATTGTTATCCATTGCAATAACCAGAGTTGTGTTAAGCTCTCGGAGAATCCTATGTTTCACGATAAATCAAAACACATCGAGATCAAACACTATTACATCAAAGATATGGTGCGGAGGAAAGAAGTACATGTGCAGTACCTTTCTACACATGAGCAAGTTGCATATGTCTTCACCAAACCACTTTCCAGGACGAAGTTCGAGTACTTCCATGAGAGACTTTGCCTAGTGGAGAATGCCTCCCTAGATTAGAGGGAGTGTTGATGATTGCATCTTCATGAGACATTCTCCAGATCGTATTCCTCTAGACTGAGTTGATATGATCTGTGAGAATGCTTATGTGATAGGTGAGTTGTACTCCTCTGGACTGAGTTGATATGACTTGTGTTGGTCTCTTTTCGTGCTCCTCTGGACTGAGTTGATATGACTTGTGTTGGTCTCTTTTCGTGCTCCTCTGGACTGAGTTGATATGACTTGAGATGGTCTCATGTCATACTCCTATGGACTTAATTGAGTTGACTTGAGATGGCTCTCCAGTTCATACTCCTATGGATTTAGTTGAGTTGATTTGTTTGAGAGTGACGTCCCTTGTGGTTGAGCACATGTGGACTTGTCCCTAGTGGCAGAGCACTAGAGTATGTGTGTGAGACCCCTTGCTATATTTTCAAAGAGTAAGACTATTGTAAAACCCTAATTTGTATTGTGAAGGGTACAAGTCGGCCCTACTGTGTAAAGATAATTAATATTAAGTAAAAGACAAATTGTATTATTGAGTTGTACAAGTCGGCCCTATTGTTCCAATAAACATGTCTATTCATTGAGGTAGTTCATGTATATATTAGAGAGATACATGCCTATTGAGGATCATATCTCATTCACTCAACACATACTTGGTGAGCTGAAATTTGGTGCGCACTTTTCTATGTGCTAGATTTCTTGGTCATAGAGCACCCTCTTGTGTGTGCTAGGGTTTTGTCTTGAGGGCCACCTTTGTTGGCACCTATATTTTAGGTGGAGAGGGGTTCTTCTCTTGGCAATATAGTAAAGGGTTGTTGGGTTTTTCCCTTGGTTGAGAAGGGTTTTCCCAGGATAATTTATTGTGTCTTATGCATGGTTATTCTTCTTGTGATCTTGGTTTATTGCAGCTATTGTGTTGCTACATTGTTTATGGTTCACATTCATGCTAAAATGAAAAGAAACTACATGTTCTTGAGTCATCATTAAAAATTCAACATGAAGATCTATCACTTCATGGATGTTGTAGGAACAGAAGATACATAAATCAATCCACCAACACTGGAGAAGGACCATCACCTTGATGATTGAAGATACGTAGGTTGAGTCAACATAAAAGTTTTTGTTGTCAATATAGACAATGGTGATGTGATATTCTTGTTGGAGAATTTTTTGCAGCTCAGGAGATGTGCCTGCAACATTTTTCTATTGTTGCATTGAAGCAAGACGTTGATATTCCTTGTAGTAGTGTGGAGGCATATAAGACTATGTGAGCATGAACAATGATTTCCTTTGGCACGTGTTCATCCTTAGGCTACTTAAGGATGTGTGGAGCTTTGGAGCTTGGTTGGAAATATTCAAGGCTCTATCTAGTGTAAGACCCACATGTGTTCGCAAAAATATACAACTAGATTTTGAATGCAGATCAGGTATCTTGATGAGGTGTTGAGCTTCCTTTATCGGGTGAAATAGATAACGTGTTTTACAGTTTCTTTCTCTTTAGGAATCAAAATCATTATGAAACAATGTGGTATGTGGATGGTGGCTACAATTTGGTGATGGGAGAACATTGTGGATGGTAGAAGTAAATTTCAATGTGGACAATTCGATCTTGTTATCCGTGGGTTTAGGAGCCATGTTGAGAGTGAATGGAAAATGGCACAATGACAAATTGTAGAGAGGATGGAAAAGTAATCGATACATGTCATTGTATTTAGAATAGGAGAGATGCAAGAAATGTAATAGGTTGATGTTTTATAACATCATTTTCTCAAGCATGCAATGGTAGGCATTTTGTGGTTTTGGACTTTGGAGTTAATCACATGTAAATGGAGCATACCATTGTAAGACCTTGTTTAGGCATGCATACCCCTGGTTTGTTGCTTCACTGGTGTAAGGTCAAGATGTAAACCTAGGTGATAGAATTAAGGGGAGAATGTTGTATTCTCAAATACTGGTTAATAAACTTTGAGTGGGTTAGGTATTTATCCCATGTCAAGTTTAAAGGGGAGAGCATTAATTTAACCTTGACTTGGTCAAAAGTGTGTTTAACATAGGTGGTTTATGATGGCACAAGGTTTTTCACCACATGGTATTAGCATGTAATGGCGCCTGTTTAAATGGCGTATTGTCTCCATTGTAAATTTCCTCAACTGACCGACTTGGATGGATTGGCCAAGGGTAACAAAGATAGATTTGAGCGTCGGTTTTCCCAGTAAAGGGTTTCTAGGGTACATCTTGGTGTTTATGTTTATTGCTTTGTGTTTATGCCATTTCTCTCGTTATGCTCATTTTGTATTCTAGTGAGGGAAAATGCATTGAAAATCATGTATATGTTGATGATTTTATTGGGTGAGGATAGATATCTTATGAAATATGTATACATAAAGTGATTTTTCCACAATGAGTGTTACGATCAGGCACACATCATCCCTTGTCCTAGTGAGGATGCTTGATGTTTCACCTTCATCTAGTATTGACAATCAAGGTTATCATTTAGTTGAAAGTAAAGGTTTCTTCCATGCAAGGGCTTTTAATTAACCATGTATTTTCACCTAGTTTTGATAGTAGCCAATCAGGGAGTGCAACAATAGTTTTTTCATCACCACTCAAAAAGATTTGTAAGATCAATTTTGACAATATATTAAATTGTGCTCTTAAAGTATGCACAATGTGTTGTATTATTGGGTTATTTTTCTTCAAACAAATTTTTTTCTTCTTTGATGTTTTTAGAATAGGCAACATAGAATGTCACGTTTTCATTTCCTTGACCTAGTAGGGTTAGCATGATAAAAGATGAAATAAGATGATGCCTCCCTCAATCTAGTTGGGATCATGAAGGGAATTTTCATTGTAGTCTACCAAAGAATTATTGTGATATTCACTTGATTTGGTTGAAACCCTACAAGGGATATGTTGAAGAACGTTGTGGTTCTTCAAATTGCATGGTGGCAAAGACAAAAATTGTTCTTCTTTGGTAGAAGGGCATGTCCTTCCTCAAAAATTTGGAGACAATGTTATGTTGAATAGTCCCATTGAATGCCTTCTTCTTCCCACCATCATTGGTAGTAGTCTTCTTTAATTGAGTGGAGTTAGTGCTAGCAATATTATTGGGCTTCCTCCAATTGCTTTTCACCTTTGCTAACTTTTTTTACAACAAGTGTCGTCCAGAGTGTGGAATTCGAACATCTAAAGATCTTTTTGATTGGGGTGATCAATATTAACTAACCATGTTTCTTCATCCATCAATTTGAACCAAATAGTATAATGGTTTAATTCTTGAATATAAGCAATGAGGCACCTACTAATTGGCTCGACTTCTATCGTGGGAACTATTGTTGTTATTGTTTCTTCCAATGGTAGATGGGATAGAAATTAAGTTTGGAAACAGTTTTAAACTCATCTTTCATCATCACCTAGAGCCAAGCTTTTGTCTACACTCACATAAGTTCTCATGCCAAAACAAAGTTTCTCTATGCATTCTCAACTTTATGAAGGCAACCTTATCAAGCTATGTATATTGTCGCACCTTGTAATAGGAATTACACCACCTCATCTGATCATCGAGTTGCAAAGCATCCATCTTGTCAAACCAAGTATGGGTAGGGAATGACTATCTCCACACTTGCCTACTTTCCATTAACATGAGACATTCATAAATATAATTGACATGACCTTTGGTTTCATATTTCAAGAGGTATGAATGACTCTTCCTATCACCTACAACTCTTCATATTTCTCCTAAATGATATTTTAAAAATAACATAATCACAAGGATTAGGTATCTAACATTCCCCCCCTAATCCAAAGGGGTGTTAGTGAGTTCAGGCATCATTCTAAACTTTTCAAATTTTTTTTCCAAGCACTTATTTCACTACCTTCTCCTCCAGAAGAATCATGTGATTGATTCTTCCCTTTCTAAGTTTTTGTCTTCTTTCCAAAAGCTCTCTCTCATTCTCCACCAAATAGTCAAATAGAGAGAAACAATCACCAACACCTCAATTAATCTTGGCATTACTCCGAGTGAAACCCTTCCATCTATTCTTGTCCATGAGAATGTTGAAATCCTCCTTGAAAATAGGAGGGGGAGGGGGAGAATTGGCCCAGTGACGTTGTAGAGATCATCTAAGAGATATCGAGTGAGGAATCACAA